>JAJHUR010081913.1:0-10505 GCA_027495735.1 Lutjanus campechanus | reverse complement strand
AGGAATTCATTTTTAAAGAAGCTCTCCCAACCCTGGCTCTGACTTCAAACATTTGTATTCCTGCCGGCGGCTCCTCCTGACGTCACAGCTGACTCAGTGACTGAGGAAAGTTAAACTGGTCAGACGAGTTCGACCAAACAGGTTGTTGTTCCTTCTTTTTCCCCCAGAAACTCTGATCCTGGTCTTCCAGCTCGTGATGTGATCGTGGTGCTGTCAGGCAGCTGCTCGCTGATGTGCTGCCGCAGTCAGGCAGAGCGTGACATAATGGCAGCCAGATGGCCAGAATAAAGAGCAGCGCCGGCAGCTGATCCCCTTTAAATGAACATGTGAGTAAAAAAAAAAAAAGAAAAGAGATATGGAGATCCCATCTGTGACCGCTCGGCTCTGAGATCCATACCATCAAACAAACGTGATTACTGACGGCGGCCTCGCTCTCACTGAGCAGGTTTGATTCACACTTTGTTCACACTGCAGCTGAAGAGTTCACAATAAAGGTTTATTCAAAATGTGACTCAGGTCTGTTTTCTAATTAGTGTGAAGAGCAGAAATCTGCTAAATTAGTGTCTGGAGGAGTAACAAAGACAGAAAGAGACAACTTACAACTACAGATTTCTAATCAATGAAGCTTCCAGTTTTTATTTTATCAGACAAATATTTGACGATCCATCCTATGTTTTACAGTGCAGTGCTCCCTACATGAGTATGTTTTCCCTGTTAGACTGTTAGACATCTGTGATGCTGCAGCTGCTGTCCAGCATCACCTGCGCTGAACGCTGGACGCTCCTTTAAACCGTGAATTAAAGATTTATTTGGACCAAACCAGAGCTGATGATTTTGTTGGGACAGTGGAGAGATGAACCACGACATTTTTGGTGAGTTTTATTAGTTTCTGTAAAGCTGTTTTGGGTTAAATAAAATGTATCTTACTCTTTAAAATCAGGTCTCTCACAGCTGTGATCCTCTCCATGATGTTGTCAGACACTAAGAATAACAATCTGAACCTGTCAGTGACAAAAACAAGAACAAACAACAAGCAAACAAACAAGCGTCACCTGCTCTGTGCGCTCTGTGGGTGCGTCTGGATGGACGAGGTGTCTGACAGTGCGTCACACTGCTCTGCGTTTCGATCACTCTTCTCCTCTTCCATCACTTAGTTTTGTGGTTTGTGGTGATTTAGAGACTTGGTTTGTAAAGTTTACAGCCTGTCATGCTGTGGCGTTGCTCTTTCGTTTTCCCTCTGTTTCTCCAAAGGTTAAAAAAAAACAAAGCCATAATCTCCGTTGATGACGGGCCGGCCCTCCCTTCTCCTAATGGCTGAAAACACACCAATATGTTGATTTATATTTGATTCACTGCACCAAATCTGAACAAACTTATTTTTAAGTTTGTCCAAATTCTGTCCAAACCCGACCCAAACCCGTCCCTCATTAGCTTATTTCAACCTGAACCCGATTACAGCCCGACATTTTTCTTAACAAGCTTCCCTTCTGTGCACCAAACAGTAAGTGTTGGCAGAAACACTTCTAGTACTGATAATAATAATAGTAATGATGATAATGACACAGCCCAACACGACATGAACTATAAGAGAAATACCGTTTGACCTGACACAAACTTGTCGAGTCCTGTCAGGTTTGGGCCCAGTTCTGAAGCTCTAGTTCACGTTGGCCACTGTGGTCACCGCGGCTGTTTCCTTGGCTGCCTGGGTCGCCATGTTCACAGGTTTGGTTGCCCCTCCTCTTCCGTTACGTAGACAAAATGGCGACCACTAAGGGCGAGAAGTATCCAGCGTTCCACACTCAACTTTTTGGCTGTTTTGAGTACATCATCCAGGTGCTTTCAGTGGACTTTGACCGCTATCAAACAGTGTATCTTGATCTAATGAGGATGGAAAACATCCATCTGTCTGCAGGCTGTTTTTTAACCAAATCCATTTGATGAAGTCTTAAAAGTGAAAATATGGGCACAGATTCATTCAGACCTGCTCCTGTCCTCGTCTATTTACTCCTGAAACAGTCTGTGTGTTTGACTCAGCCTCTGAGTCTCCTCATAACAGACTGCTGGCTTCTCCACCACAACATAAACCACGTCAGGCATCATGCACCACTTAATGTTTACACTGTCGCCATGGATATCAAAACCTCGTCTCTCCAGGAAATAAACCACCAAGAAAAGGTAATTAACTCGCGGATTCCCCGGGTCCCAACCAGCCGTCTCCTCTCTGCAGAAACAGAGGTCCAATCAGGAAGTAACAGTCTGTGGTTTTTAGAGCGTGGGCGTCCATCCATCAGCGTCTTTTTCTCCTCTCGCTCCGAGTCGTCTGGCTTCAAACATGCTGCTGTTAGAGCTGCAGGACAGAGAGGAGGTCAGCATCATGACAGCGATGACTGAAAACTGAAGCTTATGTATACAGCTGTTACAGCTGTCAGTGCCATAAATTTATAAAAGAGTACAAAAATACTTGTGGAATAAATATGTAAATACAAAATAAAAGAATTAATAAAATGAAAGAAATTATAGCTGTTTTTCTGTATTTCCACATGTATTTGTTAATTAATTTACATGCATATTTATTTAAATATATATATTTTTAGAATATATTATTATTATTTGCATCTAAATTACTCTTTTCCTATATATTTCTCTCTATTTTTAGGGTTCAAGCCCTGAGGAATAAAACTTTTATGAGCTTTTGGACCATAAAAGCCCACTTGATTGATTTTGTGCTGAATAGCATGAACTGTAAACAGTAATATGACGAGAGCTCTTTGGATTTTGACTACACAAAATCAGGTATGCAGCATTGTTTAACTGAGAAAGTCATTTCCAATGTAAATGGTCAAAAAACACAGTCACCACAAAACAAAATATCTTCACAAACAGCGGGGCTTAGCAGGACATCGGCAATAACTCATTAATCATTTGTCAAATCATCAGAAAACTTAGTAGATACCTTCAGGCCTGGTTTGGACGTATGTGGACAGAATTTCACACATGTATATTAAGTATTTACCAAAATCCTGAAAAGATCCTTAACTCATCTGAGACATTTTGCGCAAACTCCTTAACGTAAATGTTGAAATCTGATGTCGGGACGACACAACTTTGAGTGGCCAATTATTGAGATGCTGCAGGGTTTGTTATGATCAAACAAGTGTGTGTTTGTTTTCACTCCTTATTTACACAGAGTTAAAGTAGCTGAAGTGACTTTGCTCGACTCTGTGAAGCCTTGTTGCTACTTGTGGTTTTAATTTTGCTTTTTAAGAGTATGGTTAAAGTACTTTCAGTGTATCTAAATTAAAAATATTCAGTCTTTGTCATCAAATTTAAATGATTATAAATGCATTTAGAAATTCTCTTTTCATTTAAACATTAAAATATTTTTGTTTTACATGAGTGATTGATATGAGGAGAAAAGTTGTCTCAAGGCAATTAAACAGACAGCTGCTCTTTTATATATATTTTTGTTTTTATTTTTCATTTTGCAAACTGTACACCTTAACGTGATAAACACAACAAGCATATCATGTGAAGTAAATCATCAGTTGTGTCATCAGTCCATCAGAATGAAAACTCAGAACGGAGCCTTCAGCCGACTGCAGCTACGAGCGCCGGGGTTATGGTTAGTCAACAGGCCAAGCTGACATGAAAGACGTCATTTACATTTAGTCTGAATCTTCACTGTAGATCCTTAACTTGTGCACACTGTCTGAACTGGGTGTGTGTGGTGTGACGGCGTGCGCACATGGTATGAGCTTTAGGAGACTTGGATTACACCAGATGAGCAGAATGTTTTTTCTTTTCTGTTGTTTTTTTTGGTCACCATTCTCTTAAACTGTTTCTGCAACACTGTTTTTCTGTGAAACTCCGGTAAACCAGCTCTTTAAAAAGTGATGACATCTGGTTCAGGCAGCTTATTGGTGAAATTTGTTTTTGAGTGACAGAGGATTGTTAGCTTCTGATTGGTCAAAATTAAAAAATGACTGAAAAGTAGCACCGTCCCTACAAAGTCTCCAGTCTGCAGAGATGCAAGATTCCCAACTTTTTGTTTCAAAGTTTTAGACCAACACTGTGAAACAGTCAGAAACAAATGATTCGCAAGCTTGTAATTGTGTGGAGATCTCTGCAAACACGGTGTTGTGAATTCACAATTCTAAGGAAAAAAGAATAGTTTGCAATAAGGGTGCAAATGTATATCTGCAAAAGTTTTAAAATAAAATTCACCCTTTCTGGTTTCAATGTCTCAAAACTTTTCTCCCAACATATTTAGAACAGTTTTCAGATCACAGCTTAAAAACAAAATACAAAATACACAGGGGGGAAAGCAACAAATTTAAAACTCTGTAAATGTGTTCGAGGAACACTGTAAAAATTCACTCCATAGATCTCAGAGCAGTTCATACTACAGCACTGAGAGTAATCTGATTCCTCTGTCAGTCACTACTGGATGAAGCTCTCCTCTCCACTGCTGCTTCAGCATCTCTGGATCATCAGGACACAGCTGATCCTCTCAGCACCGCCTCCTTTATCATCACAGACACTCTGACAGAGATCACGACTTCCATCTGATGAGAGAAGAGGAGAGACAGAACTCATAAATCAGTGTTAACAGAGACTCCCGTCATCAGCTGTCACTCAATGATGCAGCACATCCAGTATGAAGACCAGCAGGAACTTCAGTCCTCTTCTTGGCAACGCACAATATTTCCAGTCCGCCCGCTCATAGAACCTTTTTACTCAGCCACGAGCCAGAAAGCTAATGTTATGCTACCAAAGTTCAATAAATTTAAAGGTCAAAGCTGTGTACTGGATAGGAGGGACGCAGGATAAATATCAGGGCTGGTAAATTATTGGCTGATTGGCGAGGGTGACACGTCTAACCAAGCCCAAAATGCAGTCCATCTAAAAGCTAAAGAGCGCACCGTTTTCATAGCCTTCAAACTAAATCCCCCAGCAGCAGCTGTAGGTAATTTAAGCACGCCTGCTGCCAGCATCTAAACAGTGCAAGTTAAACTTTAATAAACGACAAAATGTTAAGTGAGGCGCTGGCTTGTTCAGGCCATTAATTAGCTTGTTAGATAAGTTGTTGCTGGAGATAACTGGGCTATTTTCACTGTCCAGGCTCATCTGATAGGCTGACTGTTCTCTCCCCGTCACCATTCTCCTCTCACAGCTTCACTGAAGAAAACAGGAAATCAAGATTTTTGTTTTGATATGAACTGTGTGTAGTTCAATACTGCTGAAACCAGCGCAGACAGATTCCAACCCTCTACTGACCTCAGAGTCTCCAGTCTACAGTGAGGACTCTCCAGAAAATCACACAGCAGCTTCACATCTGAAACCTTCAGGTTGTTTCCAGTCAGCTCCAGCTCTCTCAGATGGGAGGGGCTGGACTTCAGAGCTGAAGCCAGAGAGGCACAGCTGATCTCTGACAAACTGCAGCGCCACAATCTGAATAAAGAATAAATGGTGTAACTTAAATAATTAAATAAGTCAGGGCAAGCATCATATAGCTTCATGATCATATAGCTGAAATAGTTATCATGTATTTGTGTTATCATTTATTAAAAAGAAAATGATGCGGAATATAAATGTAAATGTGTTTAGTGAATTATCCAGTGTAGATGTTTCTTGTTATATGAAGGTTTCAACATTGCTCTGCTACAGTCAATGATTTAACCACAGAAGAAGAAAGTAGACTTTAGCATGAAGGTAACTGATATCAGCTGTGTGTCTGCAGTTTAGTTTCACCATAACTTTCACATTATATTAATCTTGGCAAAGAAGTAAAAAATGGTATCTGACCCCAGCTTCTCCAGTCCACAATGAGGACTCTCCAGAAAATCACACAGCAGCTTCACTCCTGAATCCTTCAGGTTGTTGTCACTCAGGCCCAGATCTCTCAGATGGGAGGGGTTGGACTTCAGAGCTGAAGCCAGAGCAGCACAGCTGATCTTTGACAACCTGCAGCCCCACAATCTGAATGAAGAATAAATGATGAAACTTTAAAATTGAATGTTTTAGGTGTAAACATCATATAGCTTCATAAAAATGTGCATTTCATATAGTCTGAAAGTTGAAATATAGATGATTTATTCATTTATTATTATTATTCATTTAAAAATATATAATGTGGAATAGAAAATGTAAATCAAGTGTTTAAGAGGCTCAGAGTGAATTATCCAATGTAGAGTTTTTCTGAATTTCTTTATAATATGAGGAATTGTAAAATGTCACTTTTATGAGGCAGTTTGGACATCGACAGTTACGATGTGAAAGCCTGTACAGTCCACTCAGTGTGATGATCTGTGTGACAGTGTGGGAGCTGGGAAACCTGTTCAGATCGCACACTCGCCCGTTCAGTACAAACGAAAAGGCACATCATAATGCTAATGATGTGATAAACAGAAGAGCCGAGGAGTCATTTTCACTCTGTACAAACAGCTGGATAAGATCTGCTCTAGATTCACATCAGGTTGCTTAGCAATGACCATTGTTGACTCAAGATATCTTATTGATTACAAGACAGCAGGCAGCCTGTACTTACAGTAGGCTATATCCACCTTAGGATAGAAAAAAACTAGAAAAACAAGAAACACCAGGCCTTATCAAAAGAAACAAATGTTTGAGACACTGACAGCTTCCGGATGCGAGAGAGGAGATGAGGGAGAGATATCGATGTTAACCGTCATTTTCACCTGATCAGTCAACTTCATCTGAGGAGGAGGAGAGCTTTGTGCAGTGTGTGCCGATTGTAAGGTGTGTCCATTTGTAACAGAGTTTAAAATGCACTTTATTAATTATCATTTCCAAATTGTGTTTCTGAAATTTATTTGTCATTTAATTTAATTATTTTGAGTGTTTGTGAATTTGATCTCTATGAGTTATTTTTATTTACTGTTACTTTATTATTTTTTTATTATTCTTTTCTTTGGAAGCTACCTGCCTCTTCTGTACCTCCTGGGCTTCCGTAGCTCCTCCCTTCTTCCCTTCCCTTCTATTGCTGAGGGTAATTTGTGTGGAGAATGCTGCTGCTATATTACCTTGTTTCCTTTAGTAAATGAGCCATTAAGTTTGTAACCTCTGATGGATATTGTTCATTGGTGAATATTGTTACATTAGCAATTATTTTTGTGTTGTTTTTACCACTATTTTAAGTTTTACAGATGTTTTTAGTTCCACACTTTTAGTGCGATTTGCATTATGGCGGTCACTCCGTGTCATGTGACCAAAGCAGCGCAGCTTGTAATTCCTAACTGACTAAACCACTGAAGAAGAAAATATCACTAAGCATGAAAATCAGTATATCAGCCTTATGTCTGCAGTTTCGTGTCACCACATATTTTACATTGATCTTAGCACAGATGTAAAAAAAAAAAGGTGCCTGACCCCAGTTTCTCCAGTCCACAATGAGGACTCTCCAGGAAATCACACAGCAGCTTCACTCCTGAATCGTGCAGCTTGTTGTAGCTCAGCTCCAGCTCTCTCAGGTGGGAGGGGTTGGACTTCAGAGCTGAAGCCAGAGAAGCACAGCTGATCTCTGACAAACTGCAGCCCTTCAATCTGAATAAAGAATAAATGATGTGCCACTGTGCTGCCTGAGAGATTTAGCGTTGATACTTAGTAAAAATGTATAAGGATACATAAAAATATAATCACAGAACCTTCACTGTAGAAATAAGGTTAGCATTGTTGTATGTTAATCTCAGTACAGAAGTAAAAAAAAAAAAAAGGTGTCTGACCCTAGTTTCTCCAGTCTACAGTGTGGACTCTCCAGGAAATCACACAGCAGTTTCACTCCTGAGTCCTGCAGCTTATTGTCACTCAGGTCCAGCTCTCTCAGATGGGAGGGGTTGGACTTCAGAGCTGAGGCCAGAGAAGTACAGCTGATCTCTGACAATGTGCAGCCACTCAGTCTGAAAAAAGAGTAAATTTTGTAATGATTAAACTTTCAGTCAGCTCCTAGCTCCATAAAAATGTTTTAAAAAGCATCCCGAATGTATCTGTTGTTGTCTAATAGTTGATATTCATTATTTACTTACAGTATTTGCATATTTGCATTATCATTCATTTAAAAAAAAACTTGATGTGGGATAGAAAACATAAATCAAGTGTTTAAGAAGTTTGGAGTGAATTATCCAGTGTAGATTTTTCTTGTTTATATGAGGGTTTTAATTAATCTCAGCACAGAAGTAAAACATGGTGTCTGACCCCAGTTTCTCCAGTCGACATTGTGGACTCTCCAGAAAATCATGCAGCAGCCTCATTCCTGAATCCTGCAGCTTGTTGTAGCGCAGCTCCAGCTCTCTCAGATGGATGAGGCTGGACTGCAGAGCTGAGGCCAGAGAAGCACAGCTGATCTCTGACAATCTGCAGCCACTCAACCTTAATAAAGAACAAATGATCAAATTGACAATGTCCCTGCTTGAAATCATCGTGTGCCATATGTTTAATAATCTGTTCAGAGCAAAGGGTTTAGAATGTTGAAATGTAAAGAATAAATAAATGTAGATAAAAATCCATTTTTAAGTAATCAGAAGTGTTCAGGTTTTAAATGTGGGGCTCAACATTACACACCTGCTGATCTTGTTCAAATATGTAATAGTTATCACATAATACATGCATGAGTTTTGGGGATATCAGCTTTAGAGATGTCTGCCTTCCCTCAAATATAATGGGGCTTAAGCACTCAGCTTTTGGAGCTCAAAGCACCAAAGTCGTGTAGTCGTGTCGTGTCTGTCGGGCGATCGATGAATATTGACTTAACTCTGCAGCACATTGTGAGATAAATCTGACAGTTTCCTAACTGACACCAATTCAGTTTTTGTACAGATGAAATCAGGAGTAATTATTTGTGGTTGTGCTCAGACAAACCCTGAAAACAAGTGAAGACATTCAGAACTTCTGTTATGGGTTTAAATTAGGTAGATGTACACAGAGTAGAACACATGAACTGACCTCAGAGTCTCCAGTTTACAGTTTGGACTCTTCAGTCCAGCCAACAGCAGCTTCATGCTTGAATCATTCAGTTGGTTTAAACTCAGGTCCAGCTCTCTCAGATGGGAGGGGTTGGACTTCAGAGCTGAGGCCACGACTTCACACTGAGTCTCTGAGAGTCCACAGCTATAAAGTCTGTCAAAACGCAAAACATAACTTTTAAAATATCAAATCAGACAAAACAGACTCCATGCATTTAAATCACAAGTCACTAATGACAGGTGTAATGACATGGTCATGACAGTGTATAATTTATTTAATAAGCAGGTTTAATAGTAGTTTATGAATTTTTTTATTGTGTGTTAGATATTGTGCTTGTGTGTAAAGTGTGTATCTTTACTGTAATACTGATGACTTCAGCATTTCTTTACAATGTTGATAACAACATCTGGACTTACCGAGCCTTTCTGCAGTTCCTCACAGCTGGAATCAGTCTCAGTCGTCCCTGATCTGACGTGTGGTACTTCTCAAGGTCCAACTCATCCAGAACCTCCTCTGACATCTGCAGCATGTAGGCCAGAGCTGAGCAGTGGATCTCCGAGAGTTCCTTCTGTGATCTGTTCTCTGACTTCAGGAACTCTTGGATCTCCTGATGGACTGAGTCGTCCTTCATCTCCATCAGACAGTGGAAGATGTTGATGCTTCTGTCAGGAGAGATTTCATCACTGTTCATCTTCTTCAGGTTGTTGATGGCTCTCCGGATGTCTGTCCGACCAAGCAATCCTCCAAAGAGTCTCTGACCCAGCAGACCTCCTAAGAGTCTCTGGTTGGACTTCAGAGAGAGGCCATGAAGGAAGCGAACAAACAGGTCCAGGTGGCCATTTTTACTCTCCAGGGATTTCATCATCACTGCCATCAGGAAGTCATCCAGGCTTGAATCAACACGTTTTTCTCCCAGAAAAGCTTTCAGTACCTTTTTCTTCCTGTTGGTGTAACAGTGGAACATGTAGACTGCAGCCAGAAACTCCTGAACGCTCAGATGAACAAAGCAGTAGACTGATTTCTGGAAGATCACACTCTCTCTTTTGAAGATCTGTGTACAAACTCCTGAGTACACCGAGGCCTCTGTGACATCCAGACCACACCGCTCCAGGTCTTCTTGGTAGAACATGATGTTTCCTTTCTCCAGATGTTCAAACGCCAGCCTCCCCAGCTTCAGAAGGACTTTCCTCTCAGTCTTCACCAGCACCTGTCGTCTCATCTCATGTCTCTCATGGTACTTGTTCTTCTTCCTCTTTGTCTGAACCAGCAGGAAGTGTGAGTACAGGTCAGTCAGGGTCTTGGGCAGCTCTCCTCTCTGCTCTGTAGTCAACATGTGCTCCAGAACTGTAGCAGTGATCCAGCAGAAGACTGGGATTCGACACATGACGTGGAGGCTCCTGGATGTCTTGATGTGTGAGATCATTCTGCTGGACAGATCTTCATCACTGGACCTCCTCCTGAAGTACTCCTCCTTCTGGGCATCAGTGAAGCCTGTACTTCTGTTACCCTGTCAACACATGAAAGAG
>JAJHUR010081907.1:0-11354 GCA_027495735.1 Lutjanus campechanus | reverse complement strand
CACTACAGTGTTTACTACTACTTAGTAGTACCAACAGTATTTTTGAGTGAGGACTAACTGACTTGCCTTGATTTGCCTCTAAAATTGGTTATTTAAGATCTGTAATGTAGCCACGTAGTGGGATGGGTATCTTGCAACTGAAAAATAAACTTGTCAGTACATTCTCATAGACAAACTATATAAGGTAGGGTTGGGTGATATCTACCAAATTGCCATATCATGATGTCCACAGTGAAACCTTGTGATGGGCGATGATATGGTTGTATTTCTGTTACATGCTTCAGCAATAAAGCTAAAATTTACAGGAAAAGGTGCTGAGCCACAGTCGAAGACTATGATGCACATTTTAGTTGAAAAATATTCAAACTTTTTTATTTATTTCGGTGTAGAAACTCCAGATATTTACAGCTGAAGAATGTAAGACTCACTTTAGACCTTCAACCATCATAAAATTTAAATGTTTTAAAAAATACTGAGAACAAATACTGAGAATGAACACCGCAGAACATGACTTTACCACCTTTGAAATAAAAAATAAAAAAAACACTGCTGGGAGGTAGCATGGTCCCGTTTTGGGGTTAATAAATTACGTGGCATCGGTATCGGTGAATAAGTCAGTATCCAAGGCAGTATTTTCTGGTACTGGTATTGATACTGGAACAACCCTGCACTATGGCCTTCACAATCACCAGAGTTCAAACTGATTGAAACAGAAAATGTATTGAACAGTACTCTCCACCACAACTATCAACACCAAAATGATGTTCTGTGTTGTTTTTCTCCTTAAATTTGTCACCGATCTCTATCCGAGATAAGTTAACGTCCGGAGATAATGTAGGCCACACATCTGGACTCTACTGTCTGCCTCATTATCCGCTGTTTAAGTGTCCTTGACTGAGGAGCTTAACCCCCAAATGCTGCTATATGCTGCTGGCCGACAGATAAGACTGCATTTGCACTGGGCAGTTCCCAGGTGTGGATCTGTGTAAGTGTGAGCAGCTGCTGAATAAGACCATTCAGAATGAAGGTTAAAGAAAGTAATAGCTGCAATAGCTGGGAGCAGTGGGATCCCAGTGGAGAGTGGCCAGTGGTGGAGCTCTTGTTACCTGGTAATGCAGGACAGAGATGTGCTCTGGATTATGAATGAGAGGATGTGTGCAGATATTCCCAGTTGGGGGCTTCATGTGTGAAGAGGTGCTTCATGAATGCTAACCTCGCCTGTGGGAAGCCTTTCACCTGTTCTGCCTTTATAACAGGACATTTAGGATGAGAGAGGCATGCAATGGGACACACGAGGGGATGGATGAGGTGTGTGCATTCATGTGTGTGTGCGTGTGGAGGTGGGATGAGGCCTGACGAATGAGCAGATCACCTGTTCAAACCAATTAGCCTGCGCCCCCGCAGTGAAATGAAAATAGAATACAACTGAGTCTCAACTTTAGTTGACTTCAAAGGTCAGGGGCTCTCTCTTATCTCTATGATCTGAGGTGGAGACAAGTAATTGTGCTGGCCTAATTTTCGGGAGTCTAGGCACTGTTTAAAAGAAACAGGATAAACTGCACTAGACAGCAAATTCAAGTAGTTTTTACTATGAGGAGGCAGAATAAATTATCAAAACAAAGACCAAAAGTTCCTCGTCTGACTGTTTTTTCTAGGAGTACAGTGTTCTAAGCTCAAAGGCAAGATAAACTAAAAGCGGGACTTCAGAAGTGTACGACATGCAATAATGAAGTGCAGTGCTTTAAAAGAGTTTTTTTTTTAAAGTTCAAATATCAACAGGCTTAGCAGCTATAGACGAAATGCACCGTTGAGTCCCTTAATGCCCACAGCTCATTTAAAGAAGCTCGCGGCCACAAACAAATTTAAAAAAAAAATCATACTACAGAGTGATGAGAGCTGTGGGATAGAAAAGACAGAAACTATGAGATCATAATGCAGCAGCCACGCCAGCATTTTCAGATCTGAAGCCACTACACATGCTATAGGTTAATAAAATTAGATTTTTATGATTTTGGAGAATCTATTTCATGCAACACAAGAAGTGGCAATGCATGAGGTGAAAATGGAAATGAATATAACATGATGTAAACACAGGGCCACTGCAGAAGGGTGTCGGGTTCAAGGCAGTAAGCTGAAAGATTGAAGAGACTGAGAGGTGATGGAGATCATAGCCCAGAGCATTTCAAATTCAATTACGTTCAAGAATAAAACTAACGTTACAACAACCAATTAAAATACCACTGAACTCAAGGTTGAATTTAAGAGCTTGCAGAGCTTAAACTGTAATTTTCCACTTGAGACTCAAATCAGATCTAATCTGAATGTTAATACAGATACATGTAGATACAAAAGATTAGGCTTAGACAGCGTCAATCAAACCCTCTTGCTGTCGATTAGAATTACATAAACAGTGATGAAAATAAACGAAAAAGTGGATTGTTTGCTGAGAAGAGGACATTTGTCACGCAGGTGCTGCCATGCATGAATTATTTTTTCCGACTGATTCTCTATTTGTCATGACAGCCATGCCATTTGCTTGCACAACTGTCAAGTGAGTAAAACCTAAATAGAATATAGCAGGTCACAAACCATCTTATCTGGGTATTGCCAAGACACAGTGCTCCAAAAATACGGAAGAGATGCAGCCCCACCAAAAAAGTGTAATATGTTAAAGGAAAGGTGCAACAAAGTCTCCGGGGAAAAGTAATCTCAGACTATTAAAACGAAATAAGTAAAAGGAGGATTTAAACTCAGCCTTGAAAAATCTCAGTCAATTAGGTGTTCTCAGTTTCTGGTGAGGATGTTTCCATCACTTACAGGCAGGAGGAGAGAGGCTGGATCTGCTGCTGCTGCAGGAGCTGTCACCACTACAACTACTACTGCCCCTGTTATTATTGCTGCCATCATACCTCCATGTGATGGACTGAATGATTAACTACAGTGGCAATAATCAGTCAATTAATCGATTAGTTGAAATTAGTTGGAAACTATTTTGATGGTCGCTTAATTGTTTAAGCTGAATGTCGAACATTTGGTGGTTCCAGCTTCTTAAATGTGAGGATTTGCTGCTTTACTTTGTCATTTTTGACACTAATTGAAGAGTCTTTGGGTTCTGGACGGCAAAAGCTATTTGAAAATATCACTGAAGGCTCTGGAGAATTGTGATGAGCATTTTTTATTTTTTAGAGACTATACAATCAATTGTGAAAATAATCTGCAGACTATTCGATAATAAAATAATGGTTAGTTGCAACCCTGTAATTAACACAGATTCAGGTGAGTTTGTCACCATGACAACCATAGCTCAGACCGCCACAAGGTGCCCCTTCCCATACTATTAATACCATGTCCGCCAAATGACCGGCACGGGGTACATGTGGTTCACAGCCCACCACTTAGGACACTAATGACATCTATAAGGACTCTACATAAATCCTACAGGGTGTTTGCACAACAGCTGTGTTGGTGTTTGGCACAGAATAACTGTTCTCCAGGGTTCCACTCTGGGGCCTCTTCAGTTCAATATCTACACACTCCCACCAGCTCAGTTGATGGAAAACAACGAAACATGTCACCATAATTATGCCGATGACACACAGATTTATGTAACCATGTCTCCAGGGGACTATAATCCCAAACAAGCGCTCAGTAGTTGCATTGAACAAATCGACAAGTGGAGGTCCCAGAATTTTCCTCAACTGAGCAAAGACGAAACTTAATTGTTTTTGGAGCAAAGGAAGAAAGATTAAAAGTCAGCAATCACTTTCAATCAGTGATGTTAAAAACCACAAATCAAGCCAGAGATCCCGGTGTGGTCATGAATCCAGATATGAATTTCAACAGCCACATTAAGATAATTACAAAGTCAGCCTGCTATCACCTGAAGAATATATCAAGAATCAAAGGTCTTATGTCTCTGCAGGAGTTGGAAAAAACGTCCATGCATTTATCTTCAGTCTACTCGGCTACTGTAACCTTGTCTTTACAGGTCTCTCAGGTCTCTTCATAAAGCACTGAATGGTTGAGGGCCAAAATACATTTCCGATCTGCTGCTACATTATGAACCATCCAGACCTCTCAGGTCTGCTGGAACAAGGTCTACTCTCTGTCCTCAAAGTCAAAACTAAACATGGAGAGGCAGCATTCAGTTTTTTTGCACCACGTGTCTGCAAGAAACTCTGCAGGTCTGCTGCAACTCTCAGTTCTTTCAAATCAAGGCTGAAGGCTTTTCTGTTTACCTCTGCCTTTCATTAAAGCAAATCTGAGGCTTTTAAATAATAACTAAAACTGCACTGCAACTTTTATTTTCCTTTTATCTTAATTTATAAATTTCCAGTTTAATTCCTTTAATTGTGTTGAAACATCTTTTTTTTAATTACGTTATGTTTGTTTTACATTTTGTCTTGATGCTCTGGATGCTTTTTATGTTTTATGTAAAGCACTTTGAATGGCCTTGTTGTTGAAATGTGCTATACAAATAGACTTACCTTGCCTTATACAGGTCTGGACTTGCTTGTTAAACCTAAAAACAACTATGGTAGCTTATAATCTAAGTAGCTCAATGGCAAACTCACAAACTAAATCATTCACCAACAAAGGAACCAAGAAACTTAGTTGAGTCATTTACCGTAGAGGTCAGTAATTCATGAAGTTAGACAAACACACAAAAAAGGACCCTGAAGCCCTTAAATAATAAAAAAGTGTCAAGTAACTGAAAAAAGTATTTTTGGCTCTTAAGGGGGTTCACAACTAAAACTCTGGTCGCTGAGACGAACCAAAGCAAGGATGATACATTACCAGAAACATGCACACTGAAGCGAAAATGAAACGGCACATACAGTGGTACCCTTCTGTGATTAGTTCAAATGGTGTTCACACCAGAAGTGAACTGCTCCAGAGTTCAACAGTGATCTGAGACCAACCCTTCAAGGTGAACCAGAGAGCAACTGTTTGGTTCAGACCAGAGTTCGAGTCCAGCGTTCACACCAACCCAAATGAACCACACCAAGACGGTAAATGCTCCAGGGTTTGGCTCAACCAGACGAAACAAGGCTGGTGTGAACCCGCCGTTAGTGACGGTAAACATGATATTTAATTGGATTCATTGTGGCTTTCAACTTTAGATAAAACAAAAATTATAAATGATACATAACTTGAAGAAAGTTTAGCTCTGAGTTTGACTATCAGGTTGTTTGTTCAGCCTGTTCCCTTGATGTGAAAACTGGTGGAGCGCCAGAAAGACGTGCGAGGGAGAAGCTGATAATTCGCTTTCATTTCAAATATTCATGTCTGGGTCTGTTGAACTAATTCAATACAAATGTTTCCCATTAAATTGTCATTTAATTCTTCTTGTTTCCTTTCAGTTGGGAATACAGCCAGACTGTATTTCTGACACATTACTGCCCTTATACCAAATCATAACTTGGGAGATTTAAGGAATTGCAGATGAGGTCTACGCAGAAGAAAATGTTTTTATTGCTGTGAAACCCAGCCTGGAGGCCCGCGCTACTGGCTCATTTGCTTTTAGGAAACTCATTAATGAGGAGCAAATGTGACAGGCTTTGCTATTAGAAGGCTTTACTCCAGACACATCAAAGCTTAGTGTAGAAAAATTATAGGAAAGCAGAGACACCGATAGACTGGTGCAAGGATAAAGAGTAATAAGACATTAACTGAGAAGTGAAAAGAGAAAACCCAATCATATATAAAGTACATGGTGCTGAACCCTACCTTGACCTCAACGAAGTCCGGCTGGCCCAAAGCAATGAGCTCCGAGTACGCCTGCATCTCCTCCACGTTCCAGGCCTTCACCAGCGTCAGTCTGTACACCGTCCTCTGTCTCTGCATGGACAGACGGAGGAAAGAGTGAAAAAGTGAGGCTGTAAACATGATATTGTTGTATTCATAGTGTGCTGGATTATAGGCCTATTTTTCTATATTCCTTCTCTGAAACAACCACATTCTATAAAGTGACATCTCATTTTTTTGTTCATTGTTCATGTACAAGTGTGAACATAAATGCTTGACAGATTCTGAGGCAACACATTTATGAATATTTTTTGAGAAAATTTAACCATCTACTTTCTTTCATCTTTATAACTGAATTCACAGTTTCTTCTGTACTGTTATAAACCAGATTTAGAGAGGTGTTATAACAGTGAGTGCTGCCATAAGCTAGGTGTTTGCCGTTTTGGATGCAGTGGTCCAATCAGCATCTCAACTAGGGCCGCAACTAACTTCTTTTTGGAATCAATCTGTTGATTATTTTCTCGATTAACCGATTAGTTGTTTGGTCAATAAAATATCAGAAAATGCTGAAAAATGTCCATCAGTGTTTCTGTAAGATGACGTCCTCAAATGTCTTGTTTTAGTCACAACTCAAAGATATTCAGTTTACCGTCAGAGAGGAGTAGAGAATCTGGATATTTTTTTAAATTAAAAAATGACTCAAAAAGATTAATTGATTATCAAAATAGTTGGAAAATAATCTTTAATCTGAACTATAACAACTCAACAAACAGAGCAAAAAAAGAACAACAAAACTTTGTGAGACAATTGAAGTTCATACTGGAGTTTTGTGTCGAAATAAGCAACATCAATTGGAGCTCTTTGACATGAACATGTGCTGCACGTGTTGTTCAAGACAAACGTTCTTTACTATCCTCTGGCACTCACTGATATAAAATTTTTGCTCACAGTTATACTGACCGTTCATTTTAAACCCACACTCTTCTGCACTCAACTGCTTGTCCTTTATTTTAAATCAAAGGCCTTGGCACTTTGTTGTCGCCAACATCTGTCCTCAACAGGCAACACAGCGGCTCCCAGATGTTCTGTCAACCACCTACTTTGTCTGAATTATAACAGAGCGGTTAGGGGAAGGTTTGCATGTTTGCTAATGCTCTGACAACCGCTGTGCTGCAGCAGAACGGCATATGTTAAGGACTTCCCAAGCCTGTCTGTAGGATGAGGATCAGGGCCAATCCAGGCATTTTCTCATGGAATTCCATGGAATAGTATCACTATCTACCTTTTCCAAATACATTTCCAATACTTGTTTCCTTCAGCTGTCAAAAATGTTCCATTGTGCATCCGAGAGGGAACCATGAATCCACACACACAATTACAAAAGAGCAGCCAGCATCATCAAGTAAGGATGCATAAGTGAGCTATGTGAGCAGAACCACACTGAATTTAAAATGTTTTTTAAAAAAAGCAAAAGTTTGAAAGTGCACCAGACTTCTACGGTGCAGCTTTTATAGTTAAAAAATGACACTTTTGGATTTGGTTCATTCTGAGGTTGCAGAGAGGCTGTCCAAATTAATCTTTCCTTGCTGCATCCACACATACACAAACATTATATGAATCCTAGGCTGTATTTTCTCAATGCACTTCAAATGTAAGTAGTTTTAAAGCAACAATCTCTAACATCACTGTTTTGTTCCCTTTGGTGGCCCTTACAGCACTAAGTTGTAACTGCAGGTGTGTTTTTGGACCTCACCTCTCAGAGATCATCAGTTACTTTTATTCTCTGACACTCTGTCATTAATGCTTTTGTTAATCATCTGTGATGTGAAAGCTTTCCACACAGTCAAAAAAAGTATAAGTGTGTGTGTGTGTCGGTAAGCACAGATAAATTACGGGGCTCACTGTGGGCTGATAGAGGAGTTGAGTGCAGCCCAAGTGTTTATTTGCATATAGAGCAGGGAGGCGAGATCTCATCACAAGTGGTCACTCAGGACGCATCTGGAGACACATTGTGATGCCAGGTGTGAACTCTCCCGCTCTCAGAGCTGTCCACTCGTGATCAAATCACCCAGGACTCGTTAATTCCAGCTCTGAACGAGCTCATTGATCTCCTCTTTGTTCGCTCAGCCGACCAACCACTGCTGGGCTTTGGAAAATGGTGTCATTCACTAAATGATTATAATAGCACATTTTTATAGATATGACAACAATGATGATATCAGTAGGCACTGTTAACTTTAGATTTTCAACGTTTATAATACATTTTTAAATTGAAGTTGTGAATTATTGTCTGGGGTGAGAATGTTTTCTGGCACAGAGCAAGTTTAGAAATTAAAAAAATTAAAGCAGACCAAAACATTTCAGAAGATGCATATATTATATATAGAAATTATATAAAAGAATTGTAATTACAGACTTAGTAGTAATAATTCAAAAGTTTTTTTGGATGTTTTGTCCCAGTTAAGAAGATTCGGTGATAGGCAGATTTTGGATTGAGGTCAGAGTCAAGAGAACCTGATCTGGACGTCACTCTTATACGTTCTTTCCCCAAATAAAAGTAAATAAAAGTAGTGAAAAATCCCCTCTCACAGTTCAGTAACTCGGGCTATTGTTGCTGCTGTGTGGCAGGAGAAAGAGGATTATTGAGAATGTGATGGAGAGGAAGAGAGACCAGGAAAGACAAGCAGAGGAGATGAAAGACGGGCACTAGTGAGGACAGAGGACATGAGGAATGGATGATACAAAGGAACAAGCAAATGACAATGGGAGAAGGAGTGAGCACTCTCCTCCCCTCTCTCCCTCTGGAAGGTTATCTTTAACACTAGGTCCTTTCAGCCCAGTAGGGAAGTAGATAATTGGCCGGTGGAAGCAGAGAGGTGAGCTGCCTCTATTCCAAATCCGACACTGAGGCACAACTCTATCAATCCCCCAGCGCACTGTCTGGGAGGCCAGGTGGAGGAGAGGAGAGGAGGAGAGCTGTCAGACGAAGAACAGAGAGGGATAAGCGCTCAGGAGGGATGGAGATAGAGCCCACCATGAAATGGAGACTTAGGAATATGGAGCTGAGACAGGGCGACAGCGGGGTGGTGGAAACAGAAAGAGAGAGGTTATTTTTAGAAACTGGCAAGTTGCACACACACGAACCATACTGTCACACTGAAGCAAACACACGAGTACACAAACAACCCTCTGGGGTAAACATAATCATATTGATCTATAATGCTGAATAACCATAAACAACGTATGCTTGTGTTGTTTCATAAAACTTATAAAACTTTTTTGACTCAAGGGTTTGTTATGCAAATGTTAGCTTTGATATACAATATTTAAATTATTTATAAAATATGCAACATACACATCCAGTGCTCTCCATTTCATTTTATCCATGCTTGAATATGCCAAAGATCAAACCATATCCTACCACAAATATGACCATAAATTATCACGGCTGCTTCCGCTTTATCTCCGCCACGTGCCACCGTGAAATACATCAGAAGACGGACCGAAGTAGTGAGAGCCACTGAAGGATCAAAGACACAAAACTGTTATTCAAATTATCCCTCTTCAAACACATCTCACTTTTAAAGGATACGTAATACTTTCAGGGCAGAAATCGATTCTGGAGAAAAGCTGCATAAAGCTTCCATACAGTATACGACTGAGATTTGTGCATACGATTGCTGTTGCTGACATTTTCACAATACAGAGTTGTGTCATCCTCTGTTTGTGTAGTCTCGCATTGCCAGACTTATCTCCACAGCACTGTGTCAGAGCTGGAGAAGGGTCTGGCTGCACACATTATTATTCTGCTATAGAGGAAAAAAACACTATTTCTTTAAACCAAACACAATCATCTTGGGCTGCGCTGCGCCCAGGATGCAGCGATGGTGCCCCTGCTAGAGTGTCACGGGGAACTTTCTTGAATCCATGTGGCGAGTCCTGGCATAAGACCGTCTAAATCACCACAAAAGAACGGGTAGCAACTTCTAGCGTGTTTACATTCATGCCATTGATGACCTAGGTACTAATATGCCAGTTTCAGCATGTTTGTTGCTAGCTCAGAGGTTGTTGCTCTTTCCCGGGACTTTGAAAATGAAGCTAGTGGATGCCGAAATGCCGCCTGAAATAAGCGTCCAATGGCAGGTTTATACCCACAGGGTACATCCAGAGGGTCAGAATACAGTAGGTCTTAGATGTGGTTCGCACCTGAGAATGCTGAGCCAGGAAACCTTGATATAATTATACATTTGACGGCTTCTCTGACAGCAGTCAAATGCTCCAGGGAGGATGCAGTGAACAGTATCTGCCAGTGATCCAGCATGACTTTGCTGTCACTCATCTGCCCTAAAACTGGATTATATAACTTTTATTTAATCAGGGGATCCCACTGAGACACACTGACACAACCATTCAACCAGAACATAAAAACATGTAACCTAATCACCTAATCTAAATCACCACATTGTTGATAACTAACAAGACTGTCAAGTTTTAAAGTACACTGCAGCTTATTCGATTTGTCGGGGAGAATGGAATTCAAAACTCCAAACTCTGAGTTGACTTTGGGTCCACAGAGCAGGAGACAGAGTTTGGTCAGTGCTGACTGATGTAACCTGGAGAGACAGAAAATAAGGTGGAAGTTTACCAGTGAGGGCTTTGTAGATGGAAAAAAATAGCTGCACCTGTTACGTCTCTCTGAGAGAGGACCAACTAACCTTCTCATACAGGGTGCAATGATGGGTACCGTAGCCATCATCAGCAATAAAAACGAAGGGCAGAGTGATAAACTGAATCCAAAGGTTTGAGGGTACAAGAGACAGCATGCCTATAAATGACATCGCCTTTTATAGGCATGCTGCCTCTTCTACCTTAACCACAGTGACTTAGATGGCAGGAAACAACCAATAATAATGTACCCAGAATGACAAGCATCCTAAATTAGATGTTTGATGTCCACCGGTTTTTTGTAGAAAACATGACAAAGTTAGAAGAATGCCAAACACTATAAGGTGTTTGCTCGACACTTATGTAGTGTTTACCAATGTCAATATATGTGCAGTAATTAGTCTAGAGCAGGGGTTTTCTAAGTCTGAGACTGTAGTCCTCTCCTCAGTGTACTTGCTTAGTTTCTCTTAACGCCTGGATGTCTAGGGATCATGATTATGTTTTTTGATCCCATAAACACTTATAAATTGAGCCAAAACAGCCTAATATCACAGTCTGACATAACTTCAGACTATACCATATGCACAAAAAAGTTCTGCCGAAAGGCATTTATTGGTTTCTGACTCTGGGAAAGTGAGAAAAACAGCAAAAAAATAAAAAATTCCAATACTGTATCTCTGAACTATCTCTCTAACACATTTGGGCTATTCTCTGTGATCTCATTTTAATAACCAATGCAATATTTTTTTCACTTCTGTTCGCAGGGCCTCCACTGACACTGTTTTGAGACTCCCTGAGGGATTGAGGAGCCTGTATGAGGATGTGTGCAAACAGTTCAGAGTCTATAAAACGTGGTGCTGATTGGATCCCTTACAGTAACGACCTTAAAAAACCACCACAGACTTGGCACAGTGCTGACAGAAATTTAACATCTTAACTTC
>JAJHUR010081904.1:0-31232 GCA_027495735.1 Lutjanus campechanus | reverse complement strand
GTTTGAGTCAGTGTAATTGGTCATTGTAATTCAGTCTTATACGTATTTGTTTCTATTATCAACCTCATTGTTTTGTGTTTTGATTAATGTTAAGTGGCTAATGTGACCTATTTCCTTTAGGATTAATAAAGTAGTCTATCTATGTATCTGTCTGTCTATGTTTAGTAGTATATTTATTAGCCCCCTTCTGTACTAGGAACTATCTCAAATTATTTATTTAAATTGACCACAATTTGGTTTTGTAGAGAATTTTGTTGTTTGTTTTTTTTTTTTTAAAAACCTGCACAAATAATATTTCTGAGTAACAACCCAAAGTTATACAAACTTTAATCTATAAACTTCTCATTTTTACTACCTCTTCCTGCCTATATTCCCTTCACATGCGCACGCACGCACCCACACACTGTTTTATTCTTTTGCTGCCTAGGGACATGTTGCTAGCTAGTGCCATGTTAGCTGTTGGTGTTTGCTGACTGAGTTGTGATGATTAGCGTAGCTAACGACTGTTGTGTTAACTTCGGGAAATACCTGAATGTGTGTCCTTAAATGTGTGTTGGATGTTGACAGGAGCTTCCTTTTGGGGTTTGGCACAGTGAACACCGGAACGTGTAACTGTTCTGTGAGGACTCGATAAGTAACATGGACTTGTAAAGGTATGGCCATGGAGATTCACGAGATGTACACGTCTCTGCCCCCTCCTCTGCCATTGTCTCCGGCTGCGCGCTTTCCATCCCGCCCCGCTGCATCAGGCGATTCGCGGGCATCTTTTCATACACAGTTTACGGCGGGCATCATCAGCAGGATAGGTACGTGACGTCACATGGACGAGATGCATTCAAGGTTTAGAAATGCCTGGGGAAATGTAGCTTCTGTGGACGCTACCGCGTTATTTGATCACTAAAGTAGCTTCACTACTGAAAAACTATTTGATGCAGAAAACAGCGACGTTACGACCACGTTACTGAGAAATGTAGTTAAACTCGTAACGCCGCTAATTGTAACGCCGCGACTGCCTAACACTGATTATTTAAATGAATTAATGTAATCTTGTAGCATAACCTGATCATTCCTAATATTTTTTAGTTTTTTCTATGAATGATGCCAGCTTGTAGTTTGACCTGACTGGTCTGTGTGTATTACCTAATTTAAACTGTCTCTCCTTGTGTTAACCTGATGAAGGTCACTGCACCGAAATGTTCTTAATAAATCTTCGATTTGCAAATGCAGAATATGTGTTTTTGCTTTTTATTGTTGACTCTTATGCTTCGCACCTGTCTACTTACAGGTGTGCAAACGTTTTGCTCATTGTGAAATCCTTTGACATAACCTTTGACCTCTCATTCGGAAAAATAATGGAAGGTCACTTTCTGATCCAGCCGCGGTCTAGGCTGTCTGATAGCGAAAATGGAAGACATAAAAGCAAAGCCAAGGGAGAATACCAAATTGTTGGCAATACATCGTCGAAGGTCAAGTGGGACGTTTGAGAAAAACTCGGTGGCATCAGAGACTGTGAGAATAACTTTGTCGGTAGCCTTGCTGCTTGTAAAAAGTATTAGCTTTTGATAGCCACAAGCTAGGCATGTTATTATTGTTGCTAAGGAAACACCTCAACAGCTGCAGAGGAGTGGTGCTGCACCAATTGAGATGAATTGAGAACACAAGAGTGACAATTCCAGGTGGGTCTGGGTTTGTCTTCTGGTACTGAGTTTTGTGGGTGCAGGTTTGCATAACTGGACCCGTGCAGGACTCTGTCTTGAAGTAGCCTATAGGGTATATCTTTCTGGCTTTAAAGCAGGGTGAAATCTCATGGTTTTTCCTTTAAATACGAGTAATATTTAAGATTTACATAATATCCTCATCAATGATGCAGACATGGCTCATTAAGAAAACATTAAGTCACATGACAGTGAATAATGGAAGCTGGATAAGTTTCCCCTTTTACTTCAGCCAAAGATATTGCATTTGGCCTCCATACATTTTCTGTATATCCCAGTCACAATAAAGCATTTTTTCTTCCTGCCTAAACTGCTTGAGGAGCACTGAGTGATGGACATCTCGCTGACGCTAATGAGCTCACATACCTTGCCGAAGGGACAACAGTATTAATAATGCTCACATGTGAACCCTGTTAAACAAATGCTCGGTCCCACCCACGCGAGCTTGAGATTTGATCCAACAGTCACTGACTCGGCTGAGTGCTGGTCACTCTGAAATGGTACTGCATTATGATGATGTTTCAACAGATTGTACCATCAGGGTAATATGAGACTTCACTCCATTCCCCTAGCTTGTGACACATACACGCACACACACACACACATTAGTATTGACCACAAACCATGAGACAGCAGATCTGCATCATCTACAGAGGATACGCAGCTACAGAGATGAATGGAAGGTCAGTCGGTGCATTTATATTCAGGACACAACCACATGAGTAATATGTATGCATATGCACAACATCAACTATCTCTCTGTTGCGCACACACACATGAAGACACACACACAATCTATGACTCCCTCCTTCAGCTGTAAGACAAACAGAGGGGAGGGGAGACGACGAGGGCAGTCAAGTGGCACGTGTGCAAGCTGTCGTCTGCACTGTGATATCAGCGCAAGTGTTTAAACAGCCTGACATGCACGCAGAGACGGGGCATAGGAGACACCCACATGAATAGGGATGTGAGATAATACACGTTTAGATACATGTATGCGTTTGCGTGTGTGTGTGTGTGTGTGTGTGCATACATTTTGTTCACTGCTTTTTACTCTTATCTCCACTGCAGTGTGGCTACCTCGCCTTGGTAGTGCCAGTGTGGTGTAATGCAGCGTTCGGGAGGGTGTCATTGAGTTCATGGACATAAACCAACCCACTGCCAGACCAGTCTACTCCTCTCAGGAATAGCAATGGAGGAGGTGCGTGTATGAGCGTGTGTGTGTGTGTGCATGTGGGTGGGAGGGTGGATGGAGGGAGATTGGAAAACGGCGAGAATGGGAGGAAAAGTCGCAGAGACAGAAAGACAAATAGATGGACGGCAAGGGTAAGAAACAGACAGTGAGTGATAGAGAGAAGACGTCCAAGAGATATAGATGTAATAGGTGGAGGGGTGGCAGACAGATTTAAGTGAAAAAGTAGTCTGCTCACTTTGAAAAAGCTCCCTTGTGTAAATTTACCACCTCCGCATGTGGCATTTCGAGCACGGAGGGCCTTTATCAGACGGCAAACACACACACACACAAACTTTTACTGCGTCTCTCACATGCCAGCCTGGACTGACACGGAGACATGCAGGCAGACAGACAAAAAAGAAACAAAAAAAATGAGGAGGACATACAGATGGACAGACAGGTAGACAGACAGGCTGGAGGTACAGGTGGCTCGGCCCGAGAAAGACAGAGTGGAGATATTCAGCATATAATGAGATGGGAGCAGCAGAGTGGGAGAGAGGGAATTCAGACAGAGAGGGATACAATAAGTACAGCGAGATAAGAATAATTTATGACAGTGGAAAATCCTTGACAGGAGACGGTTCAGTAACAGCAAGATGATCACTGATTAGGAGCTGAATGGCTGAAAAGCTTAATAGCAGAATTGTTGTAAAGATTATGAAGCTCAATAGATGAAGATGATTAACGCTAATGATTTGGCCTTCTGTGAATTTTTCACATTCTGCAGTCTGGTATTTATGATCAAATCAGGAATTACTAAAGGAGTGGATCAGGGCTGTCACGATAAGTGCAGTTTTTAAATACCATGCTACTGACAAGCCAACCACAGGGGATGGCAATAACCACTATGTTCATGTTTTTTTCTTTTTTTCTCCTCTTGTTTTATACTTAAATTCTACAAATAATACAAGAGCAAGCTCAAGGATGTGGCTGTCTGTGACCTGACTTCAAATTTTGCAGGTTAACCTGCTGATGTTAAGCAGCTAATATACTGTAGCTACTACCACAGGCTGGGGCGATGTTTGACTAATGTTGAGATACTGAGGGACAGATAAGAGAAACTGTGTGAATGTTAAGCCTAATTTCAAACCAGCTAAATTATGAGAGTAGAAGAAATTAGAGAGTAGACTGTTTTATCATGCTGCTTATTGTGAAAGTTTATACTGCAGCGCGAGCCAGAGTCCTGCACGGGTCCAGTTTTGCACACCCGGCCCCACCTGCACCTTCAAAACTGAGAACCAGAACCTGCAATTAGTCAAATCCGCACCCGCCCGGAACCGCATATATAAGCCCGGCGACCTGACCTGTGATTAAACACACATACACACAGTCACACACCAGTGTTTTCAACTGGCGCAGCGCCTGTGCTCCTGCAGCTGTTGATGTGCTTCCCTCGTGACGACAAGCCTAGCTATCAACAGCTACCACTTTTTGGAACTTTTTTATTAGGAGGAAAGCCACTGACAATTTTATTCTCACAGTCTTTGAGTGCTCCAAAATCCTCCCAAACATCCAACCTGACTCTAGACGATGTATTGTCCATAATTTGGTATCCTCCACTTGCTATTTCTGCCTTTATGTCATCCATTTTAGCTATCAATTAGCCTATGTCGCTGTCAGATCCATAGATGTAGATCAGACAGTGACGTCCTAGTGTTTATCAGGATGTGAGGTCAAAGGTTGTGTCAGATTATTAAGCTTGATATTACAGCATTAGCGGATATAAATGTAAAAAATACTGCAATTCGTTCATTTTTACCTCTGTCCCGCCCCCATGAAATTATACAAATATATTTTTATCCATTTCACAACATTTTTGCGTGTCGCCTGTGATCTGCATTAGCTTTGTTGTACAGAATTCGGACGGTTCTGCTCTGTGATCCTTACCGGTGTGTGCATGTGTGTTTGTGTTGCCGTTGTATGTAAATTGACAAACCCTGAAGGTAACAATATAGCTACATGTGAAAAAGAAATTGTCAGTGGTTAGGAATTCTTTTGCAACATTGTGTAACTATGACTAGCACCCAGCAGCTTAAACCATAAAATAGCCCACTGAGGTTACTCTGTGGCCACCAAATATTCCATGGACATGTCCCCCTGTGGCCATCAAGTTTTATCCCCATACTGCAAGCCAGTTCCACAAACATCCTGCGTTCTTCATTGCCAGCCAGCTACCAATGTAATGGGTCAACTAAAGCTATTAAGTCTATTCAAACTGCTAATGTGATCCTTACAGAAGAACCAGAAACACAAAAAGCAGACAATGAGAAACCAAAACTGCACCAAAAATTTAAAAGTGAATGAAAGCAGGAGAATAGGTGGTGAGAGTATGATACATCTGGACGTAGATACTGCAGTTTGGGCCACCAGTTTTCTCAGCTAGTCTAGAAGTCTAGCTTGTTTTGCATCAGAGCTAATGCCTTCAGGAAACACCACATCACCAATCATGGGAAAAGAAGACAACACAAGTACTAAAGTTAAGAAAAGCTGTAATATGTTGCGTTAAATTGCCTTTTCTGTATTGTTTTTACATAAGTTTACATTTGGGCCACCAAAATGTACTTTGGCCACCAAATTTAGGGCCAGTGCTTAAAAACATTAGCATCTATCCCTGCCGCACTGTTGAACCAAACTAAATAACCACAGGGGAAATTCCATCACCACAACAGCCCTAGAATGAATGCTACCCAAAAGAAAACATCAACAAATATCAGTTTTCCAAATCACAACCACACACACACATGAAGTACCAAGTCTCTGACTTGTCATTTGGCCAAACGGGGGATAATCTGTACTCTTCAGCTGTCTATGACCAGTGATTCAGTTTGACACCTTAATCTGTGGAAATCACAGAGGGCTCCTCCGTGGAGCCAACTGTATTTACTATAGATTACATCTTCCACTCGTGTGCATTAGTCCAGTGACAGCTTTGCAGACTGCAGGGAAAACAGCAATCATACGCCATTGACTGACTCACTGTGATTTTGCCACTTGCCAAATGGCCTCGCAGGACTCCCCCGACCATTTGCCTGAGTGACTGACTGTCAGTTCGACGCTTTGTGTTGAATTTCCGAGGCTCAAAGTCATCTCTGCACTCACATCCCGCTGCTGTCACCTTGATCAGAGCATCCGCCCTATTTTCTTTTTTCTTGATAATTGAATCATGTAAATTAGGGTATCAGAGTGTTCATGTCATTATGCACATACACACACATTTTCTTTCTCTCGCGCACGCAAACACACCGCTCATCTGCATTCGACAGACTGCCCCGTGCCTGCTGAGGACAGCAGGGAGATGACATCACTTCCAAAGGACAGATTAGTTGAGGGATGAGACGAGAAGGTGGGGGAGGAAACGAAAAAAAGAGGACAAATTCATAGAAAAACATGTTTTTTTTAAATCAACATAGTCAAACGCAGATACTCTTACATCCTCACACTCTTTCTCTGAGTCTCTTTCTTCTCTTGCACATGGTTTGTTTAGTCAGAGTCGTGTGTGCTGTGAAATTCAGTATGTATCTGAGTGCCTCTGCGCTCTCGCTGTTCTATACTCTAATGACCTTGTAGATCTGCCTGCTCTGATCTGCAGAGAAGCTTTTTCAACCCACTGAGAGTCAGACACCGAAAGAGAAACACAAAAGTGAGCCATAAAAATTAAAAAAAAACACAGAAAGACAAAGAATGAGACAGACAGCTGCAGAGAGAAAGACAGGGGAAGGGTGAGGAAGTGAAGCTGTGAAAGAGAGACAGAGGTGTGGAGATTAGATGGTGAGAGGAGGGTGTGGACCCCAAACAATGAGGAAAATATAGATGCACACAGTGTCCACTGTAGCATCAATTTGGTTAATAATAAAATCGCAAATGAGAGTTCAAACTACGGAAAGAAATTTTGTTAGAAAAAACAAGGATGGGTAAATAAAACAGTCGTACAGTGTTTCCTCTGGGCCACCCACAGATTTCTATCAACATTCACACAACATGATGTCCCGTGTTCCCAAATTTAACTTCTTCCTTTAATTTCACCACTTTCAGTTTTCAGAGACGCTCTAATTTGCTGTACTACTGGAGCTGCAATAAAGCTTTCAACTTAAGCTACTATTAATTAGCTGGATTTGACTTTATTTTACACTGGATTTTGGGGCTGATGTCGATATTACTGATAATCCAAATTGACTGAAACAGTAAACTTTCACTGGTATTTTTTAATAACTGTAAATAAACATGAAAAGAAAAGAATAACTTGAATTATGAAAACAGATCAAATATACATAGCATGCTAGCATAAACAAAAAACAAACAAACAAACAAACAAAAAAACAATCTGCATTATGATCTGCAAATATATATCAGCCAACATATACACTGATACTGATGTAGAGAGATGTCTACAGCTGTCCTCCTCTACTATTAATGCACAGTCACAGCTTCAAAATAAAAGTCTTCCACCAGCAAATCACTACAAGGCTTTTATTGTGAAGTATGTAGCTAGAATAAATCTAGTCATAAGGTTAGCAACTGTGTAACTTGTGTATTTAAAAAATGTTCTGCTTTAAGAACATGATTTTTTTTTTCTCTTTTGTGTTAATGGATCAGTTTTAAACACTAAATTATAAATGCTAATTGAAGATCAGGTTTATTGCCAAGTTGGTTTTCACATATGAGGAATTTTCCTTTGTGTTTTGGTGCATAATGAGAATCAGAGTCAGAATTACAAATACTTTATTGTTCCCCAAGGAGACACTGGGTTACATTACAATTGCTCCTATTCCTGAATAAAATATATATAAGCACAGATACACAATAATGCTGAAAAATGTGGTCTATAAATTACTGAGTTGAAAAAGCAAGAATATCAGAAATAAGAGCATCAGTTGCAATGTACACCAATGAATGCTGTATTAATGCCAGTGTATGCCAGTGTATTGCATATAGACAGATATATTGGCATGATATTGGCCTAGTACAGCTATATCGGTCAATATCTGTTTCAGTATTGGTGTATATGTTTTTTAACAGAACATAATGCATATTGTTTTCATTCATTTAGAATTTTTATTTTTAGGGTTAGGGGAGATTTATATATATATTTAATTAATTACTTCAAGTGTTGTTGTTTTTTATAATTATTAAAAATACCAGTGAACATTTACTGTTTCAGTGCCTTCATGTTATTTTGGATTTTATGTATAAATAAATATTTGCCAATATATCAATATTAAACATTTTTACTCCCAATGTCAGTATCATTATCAGCCCCAAAAATCCAGTATCAGTCAGGTTTTACATATTGCACCGGTGAATTATTATTGTTTTGGTGAGAAACAACCAAAGTAATTAGAGAAAAAATAAATATAAAGAAAAAGATGATGTTAGTTTAAGCTTATTAGATGAGGAACTGCAGGCAGCAGCAGCCACTCATTACAGTTTGGTTGAACCTCCAACATGTCATCAGAGTAGGTGACACCTTTCACCATAATTTCCTGCAACCGGCATGGAAAATTGGCATCATAAGCTCTGATCACAGTGGCTCACAGTACGGCACAGTGACGGTGTCCAAACCGTATGGAAAAGTTCCAAATGAGTTGTGCATGTTGTGAAGATTAATTGAAAAAGTTCTTAGACCCCAAAGCTAATGGATTTCAGACACTTTCAATCTATTTCAGTAATTAGGCTTTTAATGCAAAACAAACAAGTGTTCTAAAATCCTGCTTATACCAAAACTTCAAAATGAGTCGTCTGTTTTACTCTGTTTATTCTGTTATCTTCTCCATGACAATATAAAAATCGATCGTATAAATTCAGGTATTTGGGGGAAACACTGACAGAAATATGACAGCATCTACATCTTTATTAATTCATATGCCTACTTTCTGAATGGATATACAAACTTTATTAAAGAATAATAAATTATATCCAAATTATGGTCACTTTTTTGCTAATTTCAATGTTAATTTCTGATGACTGTGTGTGTGAGCACATGTGTGTGTGTGTTAACACGTCAGCCTGGTACAGACGGCCTGGCCAACGCGGGAGTGTAATCATTTCCTGAGGGCAGCCGTAGTGTAAACACCAGTAGTCCAGTCATTATACAGGAGGAGTGTAGGGCTGTTCATGTGTGTCTCTGAGTGAGTCGCTGTGTGTGTGTGTGTGTGTGTGTTTTTTCATTCATTCATCCATAAGCGTGACTGCATATTTAGCTTTAGTGTTAACAGTAGGAGTCACACAACAGGGATTCAGTGTAGTCCAACAGAGAAGCAGAGAGAAAGAGTGTATAGTCTGCCAGAAATGGGAATGTGTGTCAGTGCGTGTGCGTGAGAGTGTGTTTTTCTGTGTGTGTGTTAACTACTCTGCGGAACGTTAAACAGTAATGTTACCCATTCTTTTGTCTGCTCAGCTCTTTTCCACATTAAAAACTGTCCTGCCTCAAACTACCACACATTAGCAGTGAAGCACGGTGGCCATCTGCATATGTGCAAACACACACACACACACATACACACACACACACACACACACACACACACACACACACACACATGTAAACACACATATAACTCAAGTCAAACACACATCAACGCATCATTCTCAACATCCAGATGGTAAATAGAAAGATTCCAAATGTAAAACTGGCAGAAAAAAGCAGAAAATGTGAGCAGGGACAACTTAGTCTTGAGTCTAAACACACACTCTCACACACACACACACAGAGTAAACAGCAAAGACTTACTGTATCTCTGCAAGGACTCATCTGACTGCTGCTGAGGGGAGAATGGAAAGTGAAAACCTCATGCTTGCTTCGCGGCACTCCTCTCTTTCACTCCCTCCGTCACTGCCCCCTCCTCCTCCCTCCCTCCTCCTCCTTTTTCCTTCACTTTTCTCCCTCCCCTGCCTCTTTTCCTTCCTCCTCCTCCTCCTCCTCCTCTTCCTCCTTCCCTCCCTGTCCTTCATTCCCCTCACTCCTTCCCTCCTCTCCTTCCCTCTTGGCAGAGCCCTACTGTATTCAGATACACCAGCCTCCATATAAGGCAGCACAGCTAAACATGTCACACATAATTTATCCACAGCAGGCTGTGAGTTCACCTTTCACAGCTCGCGCTTGGATCGTATGCAAAAGAGGGAGGAGAGGAAGAGGAGAGGTGGAGTGGAAGTTAACTCAGACAAACTTCTACTGTCAACAGCCACGTTCCCACAATTTCACACTGCGTGAGAGTGTGCATACGCCTGTTTGCATGTGTGTATGTTAACAAATGCTGACAATCAGACCGTGAAAATGCTACCGGAGCCCAAAAATGCAATTCACCTGCACTGTTCCAACACCTCCCCTCCTCTCCTCCACTCTCTTCTCCGTCTTCGCAGTCTCTCCACCATCTGTATCTGCAGGCAGTAAATCTCATACAGATGCTGTTTGTGAGACCTGTCCACCTGCACCCCCTCCCCATCCACACCTCCCTCTGCTCTCCTTATCTGTGCTGCTACCTTTATAAAACATGACTGACAGGAACACAGAGAAAGAGAGAAAACAAAAAAAGGGGGTTCAATACAGGCAGAAAAAGAGAGGAAGAGTTAAATCATTTTGTGTTGTGATTGAAACAGAGAGTGAGAGTGCAAGTTGAGCGAGATAAAAATAATATGTCAACAAATAAGATGCCATCCGGAGCACTGTCTAGTTGCGGTCCGATAGAATCGGCGCGATTCCCTCTGATGATGTGTCAGGTTTTTGCACAATCGATGGCTTTAAAAATACATGCCTGCTGACCTCCTCGACTTCACCCTGGTTCAATTCTTTTCAACTTACAGCCTTTATATTGCACTTGAAATAAAAAAAGAGGAGAAGAGGAAGAAGAAGAAATGCGGCATGTTGTGGTGAAGACAAGGAAAAAGGAAAAAAAGCAGAGAATAGAGAGACAGAGAGATTGGGAATAATAATAGCTGCACTTGAGTAGCGGTGCTGCTAGCTGGTAGCTTTCTCCTCCCTCCTCCACAGCTCCAGTCCACTCACAGGACAGCAAGAGTCACAGCTCTGTTGCCATGGTGTCTAACTCCATCAAACACTACGTCAGGTGCATGTGTGTCTATGCGAGCATGTGTTGTGTGTTTGCGGAGGTGTGTGTGTATGTGTCAGGTGGGTGTTACCAAGTGACTCAGAGCCACATCGCTGACTTGTGGCTGCAATATATCAGGGTGTTTGGAATTTATCACTGTATTGGCTTGTGCATGCATGTGTGTGTGTGTATGTGTGTGTGAGGGAAAGGTGTTGATTGAACAGCAGCCTGCAGCCTGCCCTGAAAAGCACCTATGATGGATCTGTGCTGCTCTAAGTGTTAATGTTTAGCTCCAGCTTCTATAAATATTTATCAATTTGTTCATAGAGTCAAAGCGATGCACTACAGATGCCGTTAATATGGAATTTCGATTTTAGAGCTGGCAAGTCACTGACTTGTGCCCAAAAAAGGCCCTGCAGTTGTCTCTCCAATTGAATTTGAAACGGGATGCAGTGTCTCAAAGTGTGTGTACATGTTGTATTGTGACTGTCTGGAATACAGATGGACTCCAAAACTACAGGACATGGTTAGCACCTTTCTCTGGAAAAAGCTTTGTCTGTAGAGTACTATGCTATGCTCTGTGAGGAAATATTTATTTTCCTTTTTCTTACTCAAAGCACAGATGCCAGCCACAGAGTTAGCATCTTGCTCATGGATACTGCTTTTTAAAACCCACTACACAACTGCTACAAATGCAAAAAATACTTGTACTTTGACACGAAAACCTTGTGACTACATTTGGACTTGAGCCATTTGACTTGAAAATGGTCCAAAGATTAAAAAGTCTGTTATTAAAAAAGTGTGCCACAAGTCAATCTGTTTCCCTTCGTTAACATTAACACTCAATTCCCCAGATCCACTTGTTTGAACCAATTTGACAGCATCTAATCAAGTCTCAGGGGAGTACCATGAAGAGCCAACATTAGAATTACTGAGCTCCAGTTGAGAAAATTGAAAGACAACTTTGTTCATGTACAAAAACTTTACAGAGGTCAAAAAAAATATTGGGGTATGCAAAATTTGCTTGCGTGTCAAAAATGAAACATGGAAGTGCAACAATTTCCAAGTTCTTTCAACATTTTAAGTTGCACTAGGAACAATAAGTCGAGGCTTGGTTGTTAAAATGGCAGAAAGAACATTGTCTGCCCTTTGGTGCTGGACGGGGAACAGATTTTTCACAAGAAAAACTGGCAGTTGCAGCTGATGTGACACTGATAAGAGCCATGAGAGTGAACCAAAACAATGAGCTGAAGGTTGCTAAAACGCTCTGTAGAGTTGAAGGGAATTGCAGAGTCAGGTGATAATTTTCTGTGGGTTCGCATAACAGACAGTAATTGGACCTATTGTTAATTTAAAAATATTTATTAGTGCAGACGTAAGTGAAAAGCTGGAAAAAGCCTAAATGTAATCACTCACTCTGGAGGCAGAATGGCCCCTGACAGTGATCCAGTATATTGTTTTAGATTATATTATATTATTATGGTATTATTTGTACATTAACATGTAAGCAGCATTTCAATGTTGCAACTGGCCCAAATGTGCTAATTTAAACAACATTACGTACTGTTCCTGTAATTTCCTATATAATAGTGCCTTATATTTTAAATGCTCATTGTAAGGTTCTAAATTATGAATCTGCAAAGCGCTTGTTCCCCCTGAGACAGAGTGAAGTAGAAGTGCAAAGTAGCATAAAATGGAAATAACAAGTACTTCAGAATCATACCTGAGTACAGTATTTGAGCATATATACTTTACACCAGCAGGCTTCTGGTCTAAAGGGAGCAACACGGCGATGAAGAGACAAGGCACAGTGAAAGGTTTTGGACTTGCAGATAATTGCTGCAATTGCAGATAATTTAATGCACACTAAGGTTCCTGCTCACTGCTCTGCTGATGTCTGTATACGGAAGAGAAAACGAAAAGGACTTTTGAGGCACTGCTTTTCTAACGTAAGCCAGTGTCCCTCACATCCTCGCTCATTCCGATCATCAAAACGAGGCCATGGATCCATGAACATGTGTCCCTTGTGTTCCAGATCATTAAAGACAGGAGTGAGGGGGAAAAAAATGAGAAAAAGAACAAAGACAGGAGGAGTTTAAGTTGGAGACAAGGAGATCTGGATCCATATATCATCTTTGATCCATGTTGCTAAGCAAAGCCAGAGCTGGACTGAGAGCAAACAAATATCTACTGGAGAACCTCAAGGATCTTAGCGAATGGAAAATCCAGCAGGGTGACCCGGTGTGAGTCTGAGATGTTGTCAGCATTCTATTGTTGAGTATCTAAGGTCAAATCATTAAACAGACGATTTTCAAACATCAGTGGCTATTTCAGTCTCTTGAAACTGCATGACCTTGCAGAGCCTCTGCGTCTTTCTTTCAGCTCTGTTTTCTGATACCAACATATTCTGGGACCCCAAGATGTAACCTCAAGGGGAAACAGTTTGAATCTGTCAACACAGAGCTCAGTGATTGGATATATATGAATGAGCTTTGTTCACAAACCTCCCAAACACTGAAACTCACCACCGAAATAGCTGTGGTATGGTGACTCTTATTCTTCAACTTGTAACTAAAGACAGACATACATCCGTCTGCTTCTTACTTACTTGCAGTATCTCTTGGCTCCATCTAAAACACACATTCGAGAACTGTGCTGTGGTCAATGCATGTTGAATATTACACTTGTAAATGCAACAACTTCCAACTTTTTTCCACATTTTAATTTTTCCAAACAATAGTAAGTCAAGGCTCTGTTGCTAGAATGGCATTACATTTGGTGAAGAGCGCATTATGACATGTTTAGATTTATAAACTCAGAGTTTCAGTTAGGACTTGACTCAGGACTTTATCATTTTGACTCGAGAGTCTAAAGACTTACTGGTGACTTGCAAAATAATGACGTGTTCTCTCCTCTGCCACAATGTAAAAAATATTCCATTAGAAGTAAAAATGTTTAAAAATGTCTAAATGTTATTTTAGCAAAAGCAAGAAAGTACTTTGAGCAAAACGTAATATACATCTTAGTACCTAATTATTATAAGTTGTTATGGTGAGCTTGTCAGCAAACACATTCAGCATATACAGTATTTGTTCACTTCACTTCTGGTAACCTGGCAAAAGCAAGTTCAATATTTACTGTGCTTTTACCTCTGGTTTGGTCTCCACCACCTCCTGTGTACTGTTATTTGTCCAACTAGTAACTAAAGACAGGCACAGAATATTTTAATATTCACCCAAAAATAGTAAGTCGAGGCTCTGGTATTAAAATGGTGCTACATTTGGTGAAGAGCGTATTATGACTTGTTTAGGACTTGAAACTCAAAGTTTTGGTTGGTATTTGACTTAGGACTTGTCACTTGACTTGAGACTTGAGTGAAAAGATTTGATAGTTACTTTACAGTTGCAATTTACACATCCAGCATATATTTGTTGATTTGGAGTCATGTTTCTGGTGACCTGGCAAATGTAAGTCCAATATTCAGTCTGCTTTTACCTCTGGTTTGGTCTCCACCAGCTCCTGAGTACTGTTATCCCTCAACTTGCAACTACATACAGACATACATCCTTCACCATCTTTTTTTCTTACTTACAGCATCTCTCAGCTTCATGTAAACCACACACTCTCCAGAATACCTTAAATACCCAGAGGACTAAAGCAGTCAAACACATACATATATACTTTTATCAGGCAGCTTTGAGTGTCCCGAACACCAACGCTGAATCATTACAGAGCGGAGGCAGGGATATAGATGCTACAGTCACATAGGTGTCTGGTGGATAATTCTATCAAACGGCAACACAGATAGTGAAGGGGGTGCTCTTAATGAAAGGAGCCATAATGAAAAAAAAAAGGAGCTTCTCCATTTTGAGTTTTGACAGGTGGATTTCTGCAGGGGAAGTGCTGCTCTGTCAGAGCTAAATGGAGACAAACTGAATATTCAAAAGATTTTTTTGGTCTGATCTGCATTATGGCTTTTTTGCATTTTATATCCCAAGCCACAAAAGCTCTTTGCATAGTCTGTTACAGTGTTCTGCATATAAACAGCTTCCCACATCCACATAATAAAGCCTGTCAAAAGGTGCAGGATACACAAATATAACAGTCTCAAAGTTCCGCCAAGACTTTTATGTGATAAAGGGTAATATAAACAAAATTAACTTGAGTTCTGTTTTATTTAAAATATATATTTTGAGAAAATACAACTTAGGTTGTCTTATTTTCTTCAGGGATCTCTATGTACGACTGACATTTAAGTTCCTTTTGGAATAAAGGTTCGATTTAGAAAATCATGAGGTTATTATTCAAACCTATTTCTCATACTAAATCACTCATTCTGACCTTCCTTGTGTCTCCACATGACAGTGTTGAAACATGGTTTCACAATGGGGTCCCAGGGTGGAGGACTGAAATTTCCCATTTGAGTCCTGGGGTAATAAAGTTTAAGAGTCCCTGCCCTATGCTGCTGCAATCGTGCCTTCCAGGCTGTCTGTGTCTCTGGCGCAACAGATACGGTCACAAGCCTCAGTGGCCGTTAAACCACAAAATGACCCACAATGGAGAAGCCACGCTTTTACCCGCCAATCAGCTTGCACCAGTGTCACAACACACAAAAAGGCTTTGTTTATTTAAGTATTTGTAGTATCATGAGACCAGTATATATGTATATTTAATTTCAATCACAAACAGCTTTGGAAACTTAATCCAAAAATGCCTCACTAGTGATTTTCGTCACTAAACTTAAAATGCATCATAGAGCACATTAACCTTATATTCTAAATAACTTCATTCACCGTACTATAGTGTTGCATGAAGCATATCAGAAAAAAACATGCAGCATTAACTGGTTGTTTCGCAATTAAACCTTTCAGACCTTTTAGAACTTATACATTGCTGTTGAGGATTCTAATTCATCTTTATCTACTCTATAATATACATAATGCTGGACTGTACCTAATGTTCACAAAAAGGTAAACAGTCTACAGAATGACAAAGTATGAGTTATCCATTCCTAAAAGTTGCACTGTGTTCACCAGCAGCACTCCCACATGCAAAACCTTCCCAATATTCAAATCAGCTACAGTTAAACAGTATCTGCAAGCTGGAAGAGAAAAAAAACATGCAAAAAACAAACCCGGTGACAGACAAAAACTAACACACTCACATCAGCTATTTCAAATCCCTCTAAGACACATCCTCTTTTGAAAAACTCATCTTTCCAAGTAAGAAAAAAAATACAGCAGCAGCCATCACTAGCAACAGGCAGGGAAGTTGTCGGAATCATAACATGTCAAATATTAATGACACCCTGTCGTCTCTATAGAGCAACTCTCCCCGCTCCTCCTCTCTAGAGGCAGCAACAGACGAATAAACACGTCATCTTGTAAACCCGGTATCCGTCCGCACGGTCAGAGAGGGAAGCTGCCTTACCTGCCTGCTTGTCTGTGTGTTTCTCCTGCTCTCGATCTGGGTGTATGAGTGTGTGTGCGCTCACACACAATCCCTCCGAACAGGAACTGATGAATCTGCACGACTTCAGCCCTGCAGCGTGCAGTGCATTATGGGTTCTCTCTCTCTATCTCTGCCGTGTGTGTGTGTGTATGTGTGTGTGTGTGTGTGTGTGTGTGTATATGTCTCTCCCTCTCTCTCTTCCTCTCTCTGTTGGCACAGTGTTAGAGGGGGATGTCCTCGCCTCCTGTCTGGAGAGAGGAGGGTGAACTCACACGCGCTGTGTCCACACACACACACGCATACACACACAATGCAGAAGAAGCCTCATGATGACAACCACCGCGGCTCCGGTTGCCCTGGCAACAGCATCCCCCCCTCCTCTCCTCTCTTTCTCGCTCTCGTAGCTCTTCAGGCTCTCTCTCTGTGTATTCTGTTTAAATAGTGAAATAGAGTGGAACAAAAAAAAACTACAGTATGTTTCACAAACCACACACACTCTACTCGCCTCTACTTCCTCGATTTAACATTTACTTTGAGCCTTAGCTAACCAGCTAACACAGAAATGAGGAGACTCTTTTGGTCATGTGATCACTAACTGTTGCTTCTGCCTTCTGAGATAAAGAGAGGGTGGTGTGTAGTCAGAGGGAATACAGACAGACACAGATAGAGAGTGTTTGTGTGTATGCATATGCATCTCTGTGTGCACGTTTCCAAGTTTGTGTGTGGGCTTGTTTAATGACTTACAGAATCTTTTTTTCCATCATATTAGTGGTAATGGGCTTCCGTAGAGAGACAATGCATCCAGCAGTGCAATGAAGAGGAGAAAGGCACATATAGCACAGATCTCTCTCTCTCTCTCTTGTTTGTTAGTGTTAACAGAGACTCCAGTCTGCAGTGTAACTACAACGACTTCTTTGCATCCTTTACGTTGGCATGGATGTAAAATAATACATCCACTATGGGGTGCCACTCAAAGTCAAAAGTTACCCCAAAGAAGAAGTGCCAAACATCAAATATGGCAATGCTGGAGGAGGTTGTAAGATAGCACCTATTGAGGAAGAGGCAAAACAGGAGGCAGTATTGTAGACAGTGGTGGTTTGTGCTGCCATTAAAAACATTGCTTCTGGGTACCCTTTTAGCTCAGCTGGTAGAGCGTGCACCCCATGTACTGGGGCTGTTGGTCCTCTGCAGCGACCGCCAGTTTGACTCCTGCCTGAGGCCCATTTGCTGCATGTCATCCCCTCTCACTGCCCTCTTTCCTGTCATATCTTCAGCTATCACTATCAAATAAAGGCAAAAATGCCTTAAAAAAATAAAAATAAATAAACATTGTTTCTCTAACTAATTGACAAATTAAACTATTGGCTATTGACTATTCTCGATAAATTAATTGTTATAATTGAATAATAACAAAAATAATTGTTAGCTCAATCGATAAATTAATTGCTAGATTAATCGATTAATTGAAAAAATAATTGATAGATTAATTGGTTAAAAAATAACTGTTAGGTGCTGCCCTACAAAACAAGACATTTAAGGTTGTTGCCTTAGGCTTTGGGAAACAATGATCGACATCCTTCACTATTTTTTTTGACATTTTATAGACCAAAAAACTAATCAATGAATCTAGAAATTAATCTAGAAATTAATCAACAATTAAAAAACTTGTTAGTTGCAGCCTTTAGGGTAAGGGGCTAGAGAATGCATCAAGTCAATGAGGAGTCCCCATGAATATAGTAACAAAAGTCTGTCCTTGTATGTGTTTTTGAGTGTGTGGGTTGATGTGGTGGTTCCTGGAAGCAGGCTATAGTTCCTGTTTGTGGTTTTCTTTCCTTTTTCTCCATTGCTACTGCCAGTGCTCTGAGGCCTGCAGCCTTTTGATAACACACATTTCAGCCACATTACCAACAAGGGAAGTACAGCCGGAGTGACCAATGAAATGAATGGGTCATGCGGATGCAGGCAGATAGACACTTGGAAAGACAGACGGCGCCCACTGGTGTAAATATTTCAATTTTCATCATTATTCACCTTCCTGGAGGTTGGTTTTTAGTTATTTGTTATTTAGTGGTCTGATTCAGAACGATAATAAGAGCTCTATGGGTTATCGAGAAAGGAAGGCAGAAAGAGAGATAGAGGGATAAGTGCTGTAAAGGAGACAGAATAAGGGTAAGGAAGAAAAGGAGATGAGACCTCCTCTCCACCGTCTCCCATGGCGACAGAGTGGGTGGAAGGCCATGGCTGTCCTTCAGGCCCTGTAAATCAACAGTTCACAGCTGAGTCCTGCGGCGCAGCCATCGCACTGGTAACCCCTAACACTCAATCTTTCAACATCTCTGTTTTTTACCTCGCAGCTGTCATCCCTCTCTCTTCCCCTTTGCTTCTGCTCCCAACCCGACCATACAAGACTCCTCTCACTGTAACATGCATATTACATGCTCATACTCTGATCGAGATGAGCGATACCACCCTGCCGCTGGAGCAAGAAAGATCCAGTTAATAGAAAGACTACATCTCCCACAGTTCTGTTCTCTGTCTTTCTAGTAGCCATGGGAACAGGTAGGAACTGGGATTCACTGAGCATTGATTGTTGAAATTCTTGCGAGGATGATTTAATCAGCAAGCCTGGCAAAGAGAGCAGAGTAAGGTATAGACGAGGTGGGAGGCAACAGATGGTAACAAGTGTGAATGTGCGAGGGTACGTGTGCTTGTTTGTCCGTGCAGGTTGCCAGTTCATACTTGCTGCTCTACTTTGTCATTTAGGTCTCCAAAGAAGAATGTGTTATCCAGTCTGGAGGAAGGATATATCTGAATAAGGCAGTATTATCACCAAACACTCATGTGCGCCGTGTAATGAAGGGTCCTCGAGTTTGAGGGACACCGAATAACCTGCTCAGATTTGAAAGCCAGGGTGATTAGTCTGCTCTTTGGGACTAATGGCAACAGCAGGTGTCCACAGGCTCCGTGTGCCACATCTATTCATTAGAGACATTAACACTAACCACTTGCACACACATACACACACACAGAGCTAACTGCTCATTGGAACTATTCATTAACAACATCGCAGTTCCCCTTAAGCGCAATGACCATTGATTAGGTTTATGCATAATGATGGTGGTGGAACTGCTGGTGTAATTATTACTGCCCTCAGACTTTTGTTCACCTGGGTTTGGATTTTTGATACAATCATTGAACCGTGGGTATTGTGCCTCCTTCTGACACTGTGTACAGGAATAACAGGAATTTTCTATTTGGTATCTATCTATCTATCTATCTATCTATCTATCTATCTATCTATCTATCTATCTATCTATCTATCTATCTATCTATCTCAACGTATAATGCAATTACTAATTACCTGTTAAAACATGTAGTCAGCAACCTAATCTAAGTGTCACAATATTAAAGGTATAGTTAGCGATATAATCCGACGCACTTTTTGTCGAAATCACCGTATTTCTCCTCACTATCCACAAGCTGTCACTTCTGAGAGCATGCTGAAAAAAAATCTGGTTTCAATTCACAACCTGGGCTCTGAATTTCAGCAGGTAAATCTGTGGCTCGGACCGAGCCACCAAAACACGGGTCCACCCCCTCACGCCCGAGGGTCGGTTCATACTCGTGCACAGATCAGACATAGGGGGGAGGGGGAGTAGTAGGTCGCGTAGCGTGTGCAGTTAGAGTAAGAGAGAGACACAGTATATCAGGTGCAGATATTTTGCATTTGCCATGGCTGAAAAACAGCCCAAGAGAAAACGGTCGGAGGAGCATACATTAAAAAAACGAAATAAAACGGATTAAAAACGCACGCGGAGGTCGCCGTCTTTCTGCTGGACAGGTGAGCAACATTAGCTTTGCGGTGCTTCACATAACAGTAACAACCGTCAGGCATTCATCATATTGTCTAATCTGCCAAAATGTACTGTTGTTATGATGTTATCTATTTATAATGGCAGTCGAGTTGTGGGTACAGTTGTCTGACGGGTCAGCTAACCTTAGCTTTGCGGCTTAGCAGTGTGCTAACCCACAACTTAGCTATTTCAGCTGCTTTACTGCTGCTTTAGTTTCTACGGCGGTTTCCATGACAATGCGCGTCCATGAACTTCGGGGGTAGAGCCCGGGATGGAGTATGAAGGGAGGGGTGGGTCTGTATTCATTTACACTTCAAATATCAACAACCTCTCTACTCATTTTCTCCCACATCGCTAACTACACCTTTAAAGTAATGTAACTTGAAAGTTTATTAATTGTTTATCCAGCTATTCTCTCCTTTGTTGTGTGCAAATGCACGTTTAGATTAATAGCAGTAATTACGCACATTTAATGTAGGTCTACACACTCAAACTTAAAGCAAACTGCCATAAATAGATTGTGGATTCTGTTCTTAACCACACACCATCCTGCTCACCAGCACCAGAACCTGTAGTCCCAAAACATTTAGTAGTAGCATTTACATGTTAGTTACCTAACTGTATTTCTGTGTTCATTTGAATGGCAATGACTTGACAACTGTAAGATTAGCTATTTCGTTTGAGACCAGAGAGATGTTGTGAAAGGTGTGTAATGTGTGCGCCCTGTGCATGATAGTATGTTAATCTGTATTTTAAAATTGAAAAATGTTTTTTTTCCTCTGATGTCCTCTGGCTGCTCTGCCACAACTCATGACTTAGGAGTTTCCTGAGGGACACAGAGCTTTACTTGTCACTTAAGTAACTTTACTGCTAACTGCAGCTTGGTGCAGCTAATCGCAGCTGACAAGGAGCAGCACTGGAATTGGCAGTCGAACCAGAGCTGGGCAAGCAGGCAACGCACTGGGCTCATCAGCCTCTACGGACATCATGGCAGAGGCGAAGAGATGGAAGAATAGGTTGATGGAGGAAACTAAGAAGAGTGAAGGTGGGACTGACTGAGCAATAGGCCGGACAAGACAAACTGAGCTGGCCGTCTTGCTGTTGGACTAGTAAGTAATATTAGCTGGTTTGCTATGTCTTGCATTGTAATACTGATGTTTGACTGTCTTAGCAAAGTTGTTGACGATTTTGATCATAAGTAATGTAATCTTAATAAATGCACATATGCAGCTGTCCATATTTATGACAGCGGTGTACAAGTTAATTGCGCTCTGTAACTATAGGGGTGCCAAATCACAAAAACTACCAGTTCTTACATAATTTTGCTTTAAATCTGTTATTTTGCTGGTAAAAAACCTTATTGTTTGGTGAATATGATGATTTGTTATTGTACAGGTAGTTTCAGAACCACTCTTGAATATTTTATCCTCCATCTTTATTCTCAGCACAAACAGTGGCCTTCAGCAATTGGCAGGGCTTGCAAAGGTCAGGGCAGCTTGAGGTCAAAGTTCAACAAACTTTAACTTTGGCCACAGCATGTATCCAATTAAACTACCACATGTGACTCCCCACAGAAAAAAACACCACATCCACAATTATGGACGAGAACCACACAAAAGTTTTTTGGTATAACGTGAACACGTCATTTTCAATTTTCAAGTTTCAATTTTTATTTTTTTTATTTTGTTCCTTTTTCAGCTATCAGAGGGTGCAGACTGTAATTGCAAATAACAGTTAGAATATTTGAGTTGTCCTCTGCAGTAACAGATACAATTTCATTGTTTTGCAAGTCAAGGGGAAGTAAAAACAAGAAATATTCTGCTGCAGTAGATATCATCAGCTTCCTGGTCATGATCTCACATATGCAGATATGTATTCCAAAAAGTCCAAAAGGTTCACTTGACATACTGTCTATCATCTCATTTGGCTTGTGGACGAAATATTGCTTGAGGCTCAGTTTGTTGTACCATATCACAAATATTTTACAATGAGCATCTGAACAGCAATGTATTTGAAACCTGGCATCCTGCGTGTAATCTGTAAACAGCAGAACTACAGTATTAAAGGCTTTAGTTCCAGTCGCTGGTGTTAAGTTCGAACAGGCTTTTCAAATGGTGCATCTGACAGGGAAATAATATTTACCCATTTATTTTTAAACACATCTTCCCTCGTCTCTATCAGAGAGACGGAGCGGGGATGGGTGAGGGGTTGGATGTCTGTCTCTGTTATAATCAGTCTGTTCCCGCAGAGAGAGACTCACACCAAACAGAATGGGCAAGCATGACAGTGTTGAATTCTTTTTAATATTCCTTCACATGCAGACTATCAACAGTCCCCTCAGTATCATCCCAGCAGTCCGCCGCAGATTAATATTAGTAATTCATCATGCTTTGCCCTGAACAAGGTTACATCACCTCTTGGTGCAAGCGGAAAAAATATTAAGAAAACATATAATTTTGCTTAATCTGTACAGCAAGCAAAAAACTGCCATAACCTTTTAAAGAGAGGCCTGTGCAAACAGTATCCAGTAATGTGTCTCCTGCTAAGCTTTGAATGCCAACATGTTGTTATCGCCCTTAAATTAAAAGTTGTTGGTGTCTGAGGTTAAGAGACTTCCACCGCATAACACCAATGAAATGCAAAATGTAGCCTCTGTAAGTCGTGGAAACAAACGGCAACAAAAGAGTTTGGTTCACAATATGCTGATCAGGGATATTTTTTTTCATGCACTGGCCCCACAGGCTATCAAGCTCCAAAATTTGGTGGCCAAAGTACATTTATTATGGCTCATGTTATGTAAAGTTGTGTAAAAAACAGTACATAAAAGGCAAATTAACACAACTTAACACAGCCTTCCTTAGCTGCAACACTTGTGTTGTTCACTTTCACAGTAAATTGTGATGTGGTGTTTCCTGAAGGGATTGTTTCCACTAACTTCTTGACTAGTTAACTACATCCCTGTGTCAGATTCTAGCCACTTAACCTTTTGCTTCCAATCACTACTAATTTTTGCTGTTGTTTTGTTGTTCATCGTCCACCTTTTGTGTTTCTGGTTCTTCTGTAGTGGTTGCTTTAGCAGTTTCAGTCAGCTCAGTAAACTCAAACTCTAGTAACCCTGACATATTGGTAGGTAGCCAGCAATGATTACTTTTTTCTGTTTTCATAGAAGGTTGAACTAAGAGGCACAACGTAACCTGAACGTTTATGAAACTGTAACATTGTGTTGACAAAGGCTTGTAGTATGGAGATAAAACTTTGTGGCCACAGGGGCCTCATACATAGAATATTTGGAGGCCACAGAGTAAGTTTTTGTGGTCGCAGGCCATTGGGCCATATTTCATCTCAAACCCTGCAGACCAACAAATAGTAAACCAGTAACACCTCCCAACTGGAGGAACACCCATAGTTACAACGGCCCGTCATTCTGAAACTCCAGTAATAAAAAAAAAAGTCCTATTGGACTGAAAGCCCTTTTGCCCAACAGCATGTTATCCCACACTCATTGCTCTGATGGTCTATCGCTCTGTTTTTTGTTCGGTGCCTGCCATCCCAGCCCATGTCTCTGAAATGGCAGGGGTTTTACCCTTGATAGACACTATTTATGGCCTTATACTAAACAACATTTTAAGCCTGCAGAGCAATGGGCATTTTGTTTTGGGACAACAGACTGTTGGCCTAATGAGCTTTTGGTCCAATGGGACATTTTTCAGACTATTGTGGTTATAGAATAATGGCCCATTGCAGAAATGGCATTGTACCCCCAAAATGAACAATCATACAAGAAAGCCATTAACGTGAAGCCGGGAGTAAAAATATTGGACTAAAATTATTGTACCTTTGATGAGCACTCACTTTTGAAATGCCATGTCCATGAAATGCCTTGAAATGCCAAGGCTGACCATTATATGTTACATCAATTTGGCTCATGCTTTTGTCCAAAGTGAATTATAATAAGTGCAATAAACATCCTTATAAATGAGCAGGATATTATCAAAAATGGGAACTGCATACCGCCAACACTAAAAGTGTTCAGTGCTACAATACTAATGCTAATAGCTAATGCTACTAAATTGTCTCGAAAAAATTAGTCATAAGTAAGTGCTTGCATTGTGTTTCCAGGTGTAGTCTTAAAAAGGAGGAGGAGAGCCCATGAGTGAACACCAGAACCAACAAACAACACTGTAACTAAAAGGCTACAAATACAATAATAAAACAATAATGGATTTACAATACAATACAATACAATAAAAGGTTAACTATACAATCAGAAAGCTGAGCATTCAACAGACATCATATAACCTCCATTTGTTCTTGTTAAAAACCATTAAATCAAATATGCTTACCGTCCTCTGGCTGTCAGCTTGACAACCAGTTCAGCACTGCTGCCCCTGACTGCGTTCCACAGATGAATGCCACTCCTTTGTTGGGACAATAATGTGAATTGTTGAAAAGTGTTGGATAGAAAAAAAATCCTTGTTAACGCCACTCAGAGGAGAATGGTGCAATGTAGCTGCAACCTTGTCTGTTTGTAGCAGTGTCTTGCTGGAGTGCAGCATGTAACATATAGCCTTCTGTATGATTACTGCAAAACCAGAGAGCAACGCACAGGCTGTGTGTTGTACATACAGTCAGTTACCTAACAATGCAGAGAAAAGTGCTTGTACTGTGCAGAGAAAAAACTCCATGAAAACCCATGAAACAGATAATGAAATGTTTAAACAGTTTGCATATGAATTTACAGTGGGTCAGGCTCTGAATGTGGGAGAGATGTCAGCATTTCTGATTACGTAGGTTACTCTGGGGTTTGATCCGAATACCTGACCCTGCCTAGAGGAGTCATTGTACTGAAAAATAATACACACACACAAACACACACAGATGCGGTCTAAAGCCCACAGACATACGCATGCATACACATGAAACAGGGTGGGAGTGAACAAATCTCAGCAGATTGCCCTTGGTAACTTACTGTTGGTAAATATTCATAAGGACAATCTCCAGGCTCATCGCAGTGAGCAGAAAGATGTGTAAATGTGTGAGAAAAAGGGGAAAAGATACCAGGAGATAATGATTATTGGAGAGTGTGTTGGAGAAAGAGAACAGATGATAAAACAGAGAAGCAGAAGGAGAAGGATAACAGTGGAAAAACAGAAACGCTGGTTTTACTATAGGTTTTGATCATTTCGACACTGTTAGAGCTGAAATGCTTTGGTCAAAGAGATGCACATACATGCTTTCTTAAACATAATACAACTAGCATGACATTACACACATGGTTTACTTTGTAAAGCAGTTGCAGTTTGGTTGGGTTTCGGAAATGAAACAACTTGCTTAGAGTTAGGAAAAGATTGTGGTTTGGGTTAAAATAACTGCCACATATGCCACATAATGCAAATGGTGTCTCTTGCACGACAAGATCATCATCATTAACTCACATGACATTACACATGTCATTTATGTTGTAAAACAATTGCAGTTTGGTTAGGTTTAGGCAATAAAACTACATGGTTAGGTTTAAGAAAAGATTGTGGTCTGTATCTTGCATGACAGAGAAGTCCTGTGCTTGTTTGAGCCATCCATCCACCTGAATCAAGGGTTTATTTCAACCAAACCAGAAATGGTGACTGTTGGAAACGGTGGAGAGACAATCCAAGGCGTTTTTAATTAGTTTCATTTTGTTTCTGTCAAGTTTGAATAAAGACAACAATGCTAGCTAATGTTGCTAATGGTTACCTAAGACACTGAGATGATTACAAAAATGCGCAAAAACATTTTATATAAAATTAATGGTAAATACTGTTAGCAACATGTACCAAGCTAACTGTGAAATTAGAATGAAAAATCCTAAATTTGCAGGCGAGGGTAATATTACTATAGCTTCGACAAGAAGTAAACAGACGTGCAGCTCATAAAATGGATATATGTCACACTACAATGTGCAAGTAAAGAATTTGTGTTAGTTTTCTCTTAATTATAGTGATTTTTTCATATATACTGTATATATATATATATATATGTAAATAACTAGTGCTTGGGCCATTAGTTCTATGCTAACACACTTGCTAACAGAAATTAGCATCATCATCACGGTCATATCTAAACAAATGGATCCGTTTTACCTCACATGCTTAACATACAACAACGTGTCCTCAGACTTAAAAGCATAAATTTTCTCTGCACTGTTGAAACCTGCTATGCTGGCTTCAAAACTCAACACTGACCAGAGTATATGATTTTTATTCATCGCATTGTACATTTTTATTCACCACTTTAATGTAAAGTCAAGTCTAGACAAGTTTTAGAAGGACAGTTTTCAAGTTCAATTTCATATGTGAAGGATGTTCATTTAAATGCTCACTTTGTGCTGTCCAGTTTTCAGGGGCTGTATTCATTTTGGCCAATTTTGGCACCAACTTGATGAGCAGGAACAGCTAAAGTTTATTTTCAAAAGTTTTCATACTAGTTGTATATGCAGTGTAACAATGATGCTGCTGAAATAATACTGGCTGACCTGGGTTGTGTGCTGTCTTTGGAGATATGAATCATGATGTAGTCTCTCAAACCGTATGATTCAACTTTATAGCAGGGTCTAGGGTTTAAAGAGCAAACAAAAGTTGCAATAAAACAAAATATCGAACTGCAATACTTGTAGAATCACAATACTCAAGAAATCGCAATACATATTAAATCAGAACCCATGTATTGTGATATCATTAAATCAAGAGATAAGTGTATTGTCCCAGCCCTAATCAAAGCTAAACTGCACTTTGTTTATGTAGAGATTAAAAACTGATTAGAGACACATGAGCAAAATTATGAACTACATAAACGATATGCAACATAATTGGATCACCGACTTTCTTGGCCTGAATCTAAAGCTCAGATGAAAATATCGCGTTGAGAGCAAATGCATAAGAGTAATGACTACTTCTTCAGAAATTTGACTGTGAATATCAAACTGTTACTTTTGTTGCAGTGGGAAAAAAAACTCACAAAATCACCTGCAGCAGCCCCCAGGCAATATGAAATCGAGATTTTCTGTTTGATTGGACAAACAAATGCCTCATGAAATAATATTGCCTGTGGTGAATGTGAGTCCTCAATACACACTGTACATATTCATGAGGCCCTGTTTTTTTCACTGGATGAGGTGCGTGGTATTTAATGATTTAGAACACTTCTTCATTTCTTATTTTATAATTCAAAGTCTGAATGTCTTTCCCTGAAGGCACGCACTCATCTTCAGCAGCTGGTTATAGATGCACAATTCACAGAGCAGATCAACCCAGAAGGCAAGCTGTGGGGAAATCCTGTGGGCAGAGCAGATCATGTCCACTCTGTGCACCGCGCATACTGTAATCCTCTGTGAGTCTCCCATGTGTTCTCTTACAGGGGTGATATATAAAGCTGCCTTCAGCTCGGCCTTCTGCGAAAGACACTACTTTATTGTTTCTGTAAGAAAACAAGACGCTGACCTTCTGAAACTCTGTCCTGCTGTCAGGGTTTGGATATCCTGTGTGCTAGATAGTGTACCTTATTTTAGGTGGGGATGACTCTCATTTTCCTTCTGTATTGATCTCAAGCAATGTACAGTGTGCCTGCTCTACTCCGAGCTCAGAAATATCACTTACACTGATCGGAAGAGGGCTACACTGTCACACAGGTGGAAAAATGAAGCATGCCATATGTCTCCCAACAGAAATGTTGTCAGCAGTACTGGGTATTTAAAATGAGACTTTGCTGTAACTTTTTGCTTTTACTTAAAGCGGCTACAATAAACTTTACTTTTGTATCGATTTTGGAGGCCCTTGTGGTCAAAAGCGATTGTGCTTTCACCATCAAAAAGATCTTGATCTTAATCTAATCTAATAACTGTAATATGATGATGGTAAAACAAATAAACTTTGTTTCAGTAGTGTTCATACCAGCCCCTTCTCACTCGCGTCTCATACAGATGCACATGATGCATGGCTGAAACAGATGCACCAAGCTTGTTTCAAATCACTTCAATTTAAGAGGGAGAAAGTCTACATATTAAGGAGACGGGGTAGATGGGTGGCTCAAACAAATGCAGGACTTTCACCCAGGAGACCGGGGTTCAGGTTTGTTTTGAAACCAACCCGACCTGGTGGCAGAGATTAAGAATACCTGTATAGAAATATCAAGTCATCTCACTTGTGCTTATGTAGATCATATAGAGGCATCAGTATTAAATTTTAACTACTTCATAACCAGTTACAGTGAAAACTCCTTATAGTTTTATTTTGCGTTGTCAACATGTCACACAATACTTTAACTGGCTTTTCTGACACAGTAAAGGCCAAATGGATCAGCCCTCTGCTTCCGTATCAGATTTCAACTTTGGCCTTCTTGAAAAAATAATAATCACGACATCTATCTCTCATTTAGCTAAAAATAAATCTGTTTCTAAGAGGTGCTGGCCAGCTTAATAGACTAATTAACTCACGTCCCAGGAGGACTGTTACAGCCAAATGAAATTAAAAAACAGCTCACACAACACTTTGCATTAGAGCCAGTGACTTAGTGTTTTTGTTGGTGTGTAATAGTCTGCATGAATATCCCTTTTTTAATCTCTTTCTCTTTTCTCTCTCAAATACATGTACAAACATGCAAATCTCTGTCACACACATACTCCCCCAACGCAATGATTTTTCACTTTTCACGCCCTTTTCCCCTTTCCCTTTGAGACAGTAATCCCCAGCTGCAGCACTAATAGCATTAGCAGAGCATATCCAATCCCCTTAGTACCCCGACAGGGAGCACAGAGCTCAGACCTACACTGAGACAGACACTCTGGGGGACTACACTACCCATACTGCCTTAGGAAATCCATGCACATTACTCAGCTCATTATTGATTAAAGCAAACTAAAACAAAGATTAAATAAAGAGCAGAAAGGCGTGCAGTATATTATCAATATTATCACAGAGACACTGAGATGCAGCGGAGTGCTGTTTGGTGGGTGGCTGGTTGTGAGTGCTGTGAGAAAAGACAGCAAAAGACAGGAAGAAGAGGGTTATCTAGAGAGAACGAGATAAACGCCAAACATTGTTTAACCTATTTTATCAGTCAGCTGTGTGTGAGTGTGTGTGACAGGGAGAGATTTGTAGAGAATATGAAAGATCACGGAAACTGGAACAGAAAACAAGAGTAACAGCTGTCTCTGTGGAGGCATTGAGATTTTACATTCAGTATCAGCTAGATACAATAACAGAAACATATCAGATAATTAGCCAACAGTGTGGGTAATAACGTGATCACAGCATTGATTTCTTATTGATAGGCCTGCAGCATTGTACCTAAGCTAATTAGCGCTGCATAATGGCTCATTTAGTGTGAACTGTTCTAGTGTTAGAACAGAAATGTAATGTACAGCTATATCTTCCTGTAATTTATTTATTGTATTTTTTTCACTTGGTGTTGACTTGTTTTGTAAGTTGTAGGAGGGACTCAGAGGGACCCCCGTGTTTGAAAAAACATCACAAAACAGTGCCATCTTGGATGCCCCTACGGTAGATAAAACACTATAAAGCGCACTGTAGGGTGGCCTAATGTCCCAGACAGTGTGATAAAGTGCCTTCTAGGGTGCATTTCTAGTGGAGAAAATGGGGTGAAGCACGCCAGGGTGCTTTTCAGTGGACAAAACATGATAAAGTGTTTTCTAGGGTGCTCTTTCAGTGGAGGAAATGCAATGCAGTGTCATTTAGGCTGCCAGACACATTACAAAGTAAGTTGGCCACTAGGTGCCTCCGAATGGTAAGACAGTTAATGGTTCCCTGTGTATTACAGAGGCATCGTAGTTGTTGTTCTTTTATCACATAATAAAATTATTTTAATCCACCACCACATATAGCCAGTGGCCTTTTTATCATTATTTTTTGGCCCTGCCCCTCAGAAAGCCCGAGTCCACCACCAAACAAAAAAACAGATGTAAAAAGACAACTCCGCAACACTAGCTGAATCTTCTGTGATTCTTTTTAAGTAACTGGACAAAGGAGGTAGAGCAAAATGCACAATAGACTAACAGTTTCTGGGCCTGGACAAAAAACAAAAGTACAGAGCACTAGAATATCGCTCTCCCCCAAAAGACAAAAGTACAGTCACGTATGATACTCCCCAAATTTGCATTTAAACAAGTAAGTAGAGCCTGTAATTTTGAAGACATACCAAAAGACCGAATGCCTACTTACTACTTAACAAAACCCCATTGTCACAGGAGGTAGCAAGAGCACAAATCAAACCAGGCCAAATTAGGACTGTATCTTACTAGAATAGTTAATTTGATCCCGACAAGCCCCCAATTTGCCACAAGACTGTGCTGAGATGGGGGGGACCACACATGAGTTAAAAGCATAGCTAAAAGGGAAAGTAAAGTAAAGACAAACTAAATACAATAAAACCAAACAGGGTAGAAGCCAGGGGAGAAAGGAAGACTGGCTGCCCGCCTCCAGCTTATAGAGTCCTTCAACCATACCAGGAGAGCTGAATCTCCCTGATGACCTGACTCCGCCCACCGTGCTCCTGTAGGGAGAGGCCTGCTCGGCGGGTCTTCACACTTCACAAGTGCATATGTATGCATGACCGGGCAAATTATGAAAAATTATGAAAAACATATTCACGAACATGCCGAGTGTGTTCATGTGTTTTGGATGAGTAAACAACGTGAAACAATGTTAACATAATATTTCAGATTGGAATTCACAACAGCATCCTGATGTGTTTGGAATGTGCTGCATTGTTCCTGAATTATTCATTTACACACAGAGCAGACAAACACTGGTATGTAAATGTGTTTGTGTGTGCATGCATGTTGTATGTTTCTGCAAAGCAAGAGAGAAAGAAAAGAAAAGACAGACACACAGACAGGCAGACAGACAGATTGATAGATACATACATACATACATGCATACATAGT
>JAJHUR010081900.1:0-10509 GCA_027495735.1 Lutjanus campechanus | reverse complement strand
TATATGGTCTGACCATCTACCAAGAAATATATGTCTGAAAAAATGTGAAATATTGAAATGGAAAATGTGGAGGAAGCCATGTTTTTCAATCAGTGTTTGTTCCTTTCTTCTACAGATGATGACTATTCTGACACATACAATGCAACATATGCTGTCATAAACAATGGTGAGAGATGCTTTATATATAACAAAAATGTTTCATACAATAAGTAATTTCTCCCCAACCTATTTGTCTCCTCCTGTCTGGCTTGCTCTGCTTCATTACTTCGCTCTACGATGTCTCCTCTGTCCTGTCTTTAACAGATGACTACAGCCTGCCGTCCACCACCATGGCCCACCCCCCACCCCGGACACATACATACAGGCCGCTCGCCAAAAGCCCCTCAGACAATGGAGGGCATCTGGGGCCTCGGGAGCCTTCGCCATCACCTGTACCCCCACCACCTCCGCCCATGCCATCTCTTCTCCAGCTGAGGGCCAGAGACAGTGACCGCGAGAAAGACTCGCCTGACTCGTAAGAGGAGCTTTGTCTAATGGCTTTCATTTATTACACCGAATTAGCACTAATGCACACCTTTAGTTTCTTGCAGACAGGTGCGTAGGAGGAAAATCCACCGTCAGGAGAAGAGAGAACTCCTGCACACTGTAATTTACTTGAAATGAATTTCATTAAAGATACAACGTTTTAGTCCTTAGACCTTCATCAGGTAAAGCAGAGAAACAAAGAACCCTCTAGGCAGATTAAGCCAACACCTACTGGCTGTGGCTCAGGAGGTAGAGCGGGTCGTCCACTAACAGCGCTTCAATCCTGACCCCTTCAGTCCACATGTTGAAGTGTCCCTGGGCAAGATACTGAATCTCAAATTGCCCCCAATGGCTGTTCCATTAGTGTGTGAATGTGACATGTAGTTGTTAAAGCCCTTTGAGTGGTTGATAGACTAGAAAAGCATTATATACTGTAAATGTAAGTCCATTTACCATTTATTCAGGTTAGGCCAATCAGGGACCTGTGCTGAGCTGAGCTGTCAGGAAGTCAGTCCCACAGTATATTGTATATTGAGCCCATTAGAAGGTGCATACCACCCTCAAAACAGTACAATCAATCTGTGATAAACAGCAAATGTGAATAATGTGATGTAAATAAGATTAAAATCATAATGACAGTAATGATGTTGGTCAAAAGGAAGATGTCAGGGTAACACTATCATACTTTAATTCAGTGGTTCCCAGTGCGGATGACCAGGAGAAAAATATAGAGTGAAGCAAAGCTGAATGAATATGATTTATGAAGGGAAAATAAACAAGAGATTTCTGATGCCATCATGCCGACCTTCACTAAAAACCTTTGAATCCATTTTTATCAGTTGCTTCACAGTTGCTGTTAATGATTGATAAGAAAAATTGTGGTGTGTGGGGTGTGAACCTTTTTCAGCCTTTGAAAGGGGGGCATGCCAGAAAAAGTTTGTGAACCTCTGTTTTAACTGTTAATGACCTACCCTCAAATTGACCTCCAAATATCATACGAAATCAAGAACCATATTCAGTCTCATAATTCTTTACCAGATGAAGGTCTGAGGGCTGAAACCTTGGATCTTTAATAAAGTTTAGTGCAAATACAGGATTGGGCAGGTGTCCTTTCTTCTCTTACCTTATTAGTTATTAGTTATTAGTTTATGTGCATTCTTTTTAATTAACTTTTTTTGCTCACATAAATCCTGTGCCACCTTAAAACCACTACAAGCAACTTTTGTATTTTGTTGATTTTCAAGGCCCCTGTGGAATCAAAAATAAGATTATCTGAACAAAAATCTCTTTTTAACTGGCTAACGTGTTAGTCACTGTAACTTTGGCTCCAGGTCTGTGTTTACATTTGGAAAATGTAAACACAGACTTGTTTCATCTGATTTCAAGGAGACTCTGACCCGGATGCTCACATAGAAACAGCCAATCTTCTCGCAGATGGTTTCGTTCACTTATTTAGATCATATTGAGGCATCAGTAATAAATTGAGGCTGTTCATAACCAGTTAAAACTCTGTTTAGTACCTTTAAATCATATTTACTTTGAATATTTAAAGGTTCAGTGTCTAAGATTATGTATTTAAAGGCAGAACTTGGAATGGAAAATAATTTTAAAAATTTAACTGTAGAATAAGCTGTTTTTATCTGCCATGTTGCTCTGCCGTGTTTCTACAGTCGCCCAGAATGGACAACCTAAACACTGGCTCTAAATACCGTCTTTAGGGTTTTGCGTGAGTTTTGCAGCCACTGTAGGTTCTCCTACACGCTTGGAAAGGGAGAGTGGGAGGAGGTGTTTGCAATCTGCAAGCTCACAGCTAGATGCCACTAAATCCTACACCCTGGTGCTTTTACTGACTTTGTGTCAGGCTGTTTCCTTACAACACGTTTCTGTTTTCTGTTGCACCAGGAATGAATGGGGTCCTCCCAACAGGAAAGTGGACACACGAAAGTACCGCGCAGAGCCCAAGAGTATTTTTGAGTATGAGCCTGGGAAGTCGTCTATTTTGGAGCATGAGAGACCAGTGAGTATATTTTAAAAAATTATCTTCAATTTCATTTAATGAATTCTGACATTTTCCCGTTAAATAAACTGAAAAGTTGGTAGACATTGTAACATTACAGACTTCTTTCATGTTTGATTAAGCTGTGAATCATGCAGGAGCCATTTTGAATTCAGCCCAGGCTGTAAAGTTTATTCTTCGTAACATTCAGGAGATGTGATGCTTGTGTCCTAGGCTGACTTCACACCGGCATCCTGGGAGAATATTTCTTATTACTGTGACAATGAAGCGATTTCTGTTATTCTATTGTTGTAGTTATGCTTGTTATGGTTCAGTAAATGATTCATTCTGTTGCTGCTGTGCTTCACTTTGGAGCTAAATACAAGGCCCATTTCTGAAGACATAAACAATAAAACATAAAACAACATGAAGTGAAACAACACCGCAGAGATGCAGCTACAGTACAAAAAACAACTAGATGGTGAAACTGAGAACAGAGAGCACATTTACCTTTCTTACCTGCTAATCTTTCTAGACATTACTGAGTTGTTAACATATTTTCATATTATGGCCTTCTTTGCTTGGACTTGTTTCCATCAGACACAGTGTGGGCGTAAAAAGCGAAGGTTTCCAGCACTGCATCCTTTAGCGACTGTGCTGGCTGCTCTCTCTGTATGGGGTGAATGACAAAGCAGACAGCAGAGATAATTACCGTGTAGACGGAAGGCCAACAATAATAGACATGAGGTATCTGAGATGAGGACGAGATAATGGAGAATGTGTTGCAGATGAGGAGTCTGTTATGTAGGAAAAGATTAAACAGAAAAGGTTTTTGCGAAGGTTTTTTGCAGATTTTTAATGTAATGACTGCAGAGAGAGCTCTCGGGGAAATAATGCATGAGTCAGTTCCTGATAAGGCAATAAAAGGAGAACGCTGTAGTGAGTAGAAGTGAACCCACGCCGGCTAATCTGCTGTCTGAGACTCTTTATAATATGTTGTCTGTTTCGAAGCTTTTTTCTCCACACTCAGTAAGAAATGGCATTCAAAAACATCCAGTTCAGTGGTGAAATTATGAGCCACAGCCAACAAAAAAAAAATCTGTCCAGCACTCTCGTTTCTGTAGTTTCTCTTTGTGCTTTTACAGTACATGTGTGATTGGCAGTCTCCGCACTAAGCTTCACTTTTTCACAGGGTGATTCATTTCTCTCAAAGCTGAATTCTCTTTTTAGCAAGAGACATGTAACACAACAACACCTACAAAACATCTCCTGGCAGTGTTTCATTTGGCGTGAAAACTCCTTCTCCATGTGGGAGAGGGGTTAGAAAGAGCAGACAGAGTAGTAAACCAGTGTATCATTCTGGCTACAGTTAAAATAACAGTAAGACTCTGAAAATGAATAAGCCTCTTGATTCTGAAGTGTGTAAATGGAAACAAATAGAGAAAAGTGTACTTGTTGGTGTTGTAAACCTACAGCAGGAAAAAAAACAGTCAATGATTAAGTTGCTACACAGCAGTAACCATTGTTTTTGCTCACTTGTCTCATCTTGTTGCATGTAAATACTCACATGCCATCTGGCACAGTTTATTGCAGGTTGATTTAATATGAAAATGTCTCTCTGTGATACAAAAGAAGGGCTGGCTGCTATCATCTGTCATGTGACAGCAACAGAGATAAACACCTGCTTCCTTATGACAATTTGTCTGTCATTTACATGCCAGGCATGAAAAATAGTGAAAGATATACAATATTTTAACATTGGATGGCAGCTGACGTGCCTTAATATGAAATATACATCTCAGTTCTGTACACTAAATGAAATATTTGTGAATCCACCTTTATATGCCTCCATTATAGGACATGACGGGTGCTGATGGAGGTAACAAGGGGAGTGGCAGATTTGTGTGATGACAAGACAGTGAAAGTTTATTTTTTCAGCATGTTTCAATAACATGGCAGTTCACAGTGCTTTACATAAGGCATTAAAGGGATAGTTTGGATTATTTGAAATGGTGTTGTATGAGGTACTTATTGATAGTCAGCGTATTATCTATAGTAGATGGCGGTCGATGCGTCCCCAGTTTGGAGAGGCAGCAGGAGTACCAGCACAGAAGCTAGGCAATGTACTACTATGGACAGAGTCAGCAGCAAAACCTATTTTAGCCTCTTTAAAAAGGGCCCAACCAAAAACATCAATATCAGTTTAAGTGTACGCTATATTTAGAATATGTTCACTGCTTTACCTTGCTTTGCCTAAAGGCCTTTCTTATTGTTCTTCACTTCGCAGAACATGGATATTTCTGGTCTGCTAATACTTAAATCTGTCAGTTAGTTTGTGTTATTGTGTGACTCTGGTGAATCCGAACTAACATTTTAAAACATTAAGTCACACAGTAACACAAACAAACTAACCATTTGAGGCAGCGGTAGACCAGCAACTCCTGTGGTCTGTGAGGTAAAATTACTGATTACGCCAAAGGAGTTGGGCAAGAGAAAGAGAGTGATACGTATTTGGCTTGTGTAACAGTGGTCTCCCATCAGAAATGGTTGTCTGATTAAAGGTAAAGTAGTGAAAACATTCTAAATATAGTTAATTTAAGATGATATAGGTTTTTACTTTTAGGTGACCAAAATGCATTTCCCCGATGACTCTACAGTGTTATTCCTGCTCCTCCCCAAACTGGGGGCATGCCGACCACCATATACTGAATGTAATACACTAACTATAGATAAGTACCTCATACAACCCCACTAAAAATTATCCAAACTATCCCTTGAAGACAGAGACATTATTAAGGCAATATAAAAAGAAAAAATGCTCTCTTATTTAGAAATATGAACTGCTCAGCCAGTTTAGTGGCCTGCACTCTAAGTAATGAATAAAAGGACAGCATAGCTCCAAAAACAGTTGGAGTCATGGCAGTGTGTAGCACTCAGGTCAGTTGGCCAGCTGACTGTGATACCATACTGCTCCCACCGTTGTACAAGTGAAGCTTACTGTAAACCCATGTGAATAACCCCTCATGTCTTTTCCAAACAGTTCCTCAACATGTGCTCCATCCTCTTCTTCTTAAATGTAATGAGTTCTCCTGGTGAGAATTTAGTATGCCGTCCACTGAGCCCGCACAAAGGTGTGGATAATGAGGTTGGGTGTTGGATATGTAATTCTCAAAGTAACATGCTGATTTTCATTATCTGTCACCTGCGCTATGGCTTAGAATAAGGCAGCAGTAATGTGATTCTGTCATGGGATTCACGGCCCTGTTAATTTTAATGCATATGAATTTAATGAATATCAATTCGAAAGGGCCTAGATGTTGAAATAGTCTGCCTCTTCGGTCCCCGACGGTGACTAAAGTTGGACTGTGCATGCTAGATTATTTAGTGTATGCAAGTTTTATTACTGTCTGATGACATGGCACTATTGTATGTTGACTAACAAATAGCCTGGGTGCCCTGATGTTTTGGAATTAGTGTCAAACCAGTTAAAGGGATAGTTTGGATTATTTGAAGTGGGGTTGTATGAGGTACTTAACAGTAGTCAGTGTATTACCTACAGTAGACGGTAGTGGGCACGCCCCCGGTTTTGAGAAGCAGAGAGGAGTACCAGCACACTTAAAGCCACTTAAATAAGGCCCAGATATAAGCGAAACATTACTCTCCCCAAAGCCACCAGACAAATTGATATGAATTTTTTTTAGGTGGGCTTTTATTTTGGGCGGCTAAAATAAGTTTTGCTGCTGAGCCTGTCCACAGCAGTACATGGCTTAGCTTCCTAGACCAGTACTCCTCTCTGCTTCTCCAAGCACCGCCATCGACTGTAGCTAATATAATGGCTATAGCTATGGATAAGTACCTCTTACATCCTCACTTAAAAAAAAATCCAAACTGTCCCTTTAAAGTAGTGAAGCAACATTTTTAGTAGGATTTGTCAACAGTGGAAGGGTTTTCATCACTGCTTTGGTCACCATGGGCCAGTCTATATCTTCATCTTGGTTCATCCTGTGCCCATCTCCCTGTGCCACCTTTGCCCATTCCTAACCATGAGGTCCATGTCTCTCTTTGTGTGTGACTTCTTTCCACACTTCCTGTCTTCTGTCTTTCTCTGTACGTCCTCTCTCTGTCACTGTCATGCTTTCCCAGACCTATGATGACATAGATTTAGAGAACGAGCCTTGGTATAAGTTCTTTTCCGAGCTGGAGTTTGGGCGGCCGGTAAGTCAGGGCCGTAGCTGCTCCCCTCAACCACAACCCTGCCGTAGGCATACACCCACTTTCTACACCCCACCCATGATTTTTTTTTAAATGTCTCCACCAGTAGTCTGGGTGGGGCTAGTTGTTTGGGCATGTGGTACTTGTTGGGTGCTGTGACCTTCCCACCCTCCCCCCACCCTTGTGACAGGCTGTGTTATGTCTCTGCGTTGCTGGGTTTTTTGGTCTGGTGGCTAGCAGGCACTGAAATGTTCACACACACACAAACCTTTTGTATTGAAATTTTCTATTTCAGTTGGTTTATTATTGCATCTTGTCCAAAAAATAAGCAGGAAAATAAGTCAAAATGCCGTGTGCTTCACATGCTTTAGATGACCTGACTTTTAGGCTGGTACAACTGCACAGATCAGCCAATCAATCAGTCATAACAATGATAAATATGTAATAGATGAGTTTCCTGATGATTTTTTTCTCCATAACAATCTGATTCTGTGCAGTTCCTTCATCTCTTGCACATGTTAACATGTGTGTCAGCTTATCAGCCTTCTATTCAGCCTGTTTATTAATTTGATCATTTATTCATCTCTGCTAGTATTTTTGTTAATCTTCACTCCTGGTAGTCAAACGCTCTGCACAACATCTTCAAGCTAAATGCGTTGGTGCCCTCTGCTGGATGTAGGCGGTAATAACGTCCTGGTGGCTCAGGGCAGGGAATGCCTCTAGCCACAAATCTGGGATCAAATTACCCCAACCTGACTGATTTACAAAGTGTCATGAGGACATGCCTCTGTCCATGCCAGCATGGCATCAGGTGTTGATTTGTTGGGCTTATTCGAAATGTTCAGGTGAAAATGTCACATCTAGAGCTGGCATGACCTCTCAGAGTCATGTTAGGCCACGTGTTGAGATTTCTGCCTGCAATATTTTGAATGTTTCACATCACTGAATAAGCCTTTTAGAGTGTAGATGGTTTCCCTACATGCACTGACTGGTCTGGCTGGGACAGAATCTCACAGTATGTTCAGTGTTTGAGTGTTTTTTGAGGTGACACAAGACGTCACAACAAGTTCTGACCGACTGAGTGAACTGTACTTTATCTGCACTAGTAAACGAGCACTAAATCACAGCATTTGATGGTGCAATTCATTGCACTCTCAAATAAACACAACACTGCGGCTTGTGCTGTCACTCGGCTTCCTGCTTTACAGCTTGCTCTCACACTCTGCATGTGTGTGTGTGGTACATGGGCACATTTCTGTGTGTGTACGCGTGTGTGGTATAAAGGTTGATGCAATAGGTCTAGTTTATTTTAGCATTGACATTCTGTAGTTTAAATGTTGCTATTCTGAGATTAGCATCAGAATAAAACATCAATAGATGACATTAGAATGTGCATATGAATGAACGTGTATCATGTGTAGTTTGTGTGCTTGTCAGTGAAAGTGTGTCGGTGTGTATTGAGTGCGTGCACATGTGTGCATTGTACATGCAAAGCACATGTGCAACGTTTGTGAACTAGTCCATCTCCGGTTACTCAGATTCTCTAACGAGTGTCACTCTCTCCACATGTTTCTTGTTTTTTTTTTTTGGTTTCTTCCCATGATGTCACCACTGCTTCTCCTCCTTCACCTCATTTTCACCTTCTTCCTATTCCTCCTCCTCCTCTTCCTCCTGCTCACTGCTGCTGCTTGGGGCTCAAGCCTCCTAAAAAACGGCTGGATTATAATCCAGACATCTCCGCTCGCCAGCGCATTGAGGTAATCTCACATTCATGAGTGTTCCAGTATTGATGTTAATCTCACAATCTCTGACTAATCATATGAATCAAAATCTATATTGTTGTTATTGAAAAACATAAGATATGATTGCTTAAGTTGAGCATAATTAAGGCTGCATGGTATGGTTAAAAAAAATCTTATTGTGATTATTTTTGACAGTTGTTGCAATTGTGATATGATTCATGATTAGTGGGACTGATCATCTCTGCATCATAATTTTCATTTTCACTGAAAGAAACTACAAACCCCAATTCCAAAAAAGTTTGGAAGGTGTTTAAAACAGAGGTAAAAACAGAATGAATCTTTTTAACATGTATTCATATTAATACAGTACAAAGAAAAAGATATTTAATACTCAAACTGATCAACTTTGGGTTTTTTTTTAAATATACACTCATTCTAAATTTGATGCCAGCAACACATTTCAAAAAAAGTTAAGGTCTGGAAAGTTGTGGAATGCTCAAAAAGATGTTTGGAACATTTGACAGCTAAATGGGCTAATTGGTAATAAGGTGATAGTATCATAATTAGGTATGCATGGGGCATCCTCAAAAGGCTCAGTCGTTCACAAGCAGGGATAGGGTGAGGTTCACCACTGTGTGAAAAACTACATGGACAAATTGTCCAATAGTTTAAGAATGTTTCAAAACACAAAACTGTAAGGAATTTAGGGATTTCACCATCTCCAAGTCATTATATCATTAAAAGATTCAGAGAATCCAAAGAAATCTGCATGTAAGGGGCAAGACTACAAACCTACATTGAATGTCATGACCTTTGACCCCTCAGGTGGCACTGTATTAAATATCGACACAATTTTTGGATATTATTTGGATATTATTACATGGGCTCAAGAACACATTGGAAAACCGTTGTTGGTAAACAGTTTGTCAAGTTAAGAAATCTTAACAAATACAAGTTAAGATTCTTCTATGCAAATGAAAGCCATATATCAACATCATCCAGAAACACAGCGGAGCTCTCTGGGGTCCAAGTTCATCTGAAATGGACTCACAGAAAGTGGAAGTGTGCTGTGGTCTGAAGAGTCCACATTTCAGGTTGTTCTTGGAAATCATGGGTGTCATGTCCTCTCGGCTAAAGAGGAAAAGGACCAAACAGATTGTTACCAGTGCAAAGTTCAAAAGTTACCATCTGTGATGGTATGGGTAACTTGCACATCTGTTAAGGCCCCGTTGACGCTGAAATGTACATGGTACAGGTACATACAGGTTTTGGAGCAATATATGCTGCCATTCAGATGACGTCTTTGGGACGTCCCTGCTTATTTCAGCAAGACAATACCAAGATACATTCTGCATGTGTTACAACAGCATGGTTAAAGGTCAACTTTATATAAATATACTATACTAAATAAGTATACTATACTATGTATAGTATATTTTATATAAATATACAACCATCTTGTCTTTGTACTAAAATCAGTTGAGTATAGGTCAAGAAATATTTGCAAACAATTGCATAATGTTTTTGTTTATGTTTTATACAGCATCTCAACTTTTTTGGAATTGGGGTTTATATTAAAATCATGATGATGTGACATTTGTTGGGGTCTGTACTGAACAAACATGTTTTCTCCCATCTGGAGAACAAGATTTGGATGCCAGCACATCTCGGCAGCTCTACAGTCCTCCAGTCCTCCAGTCCTCAAAACGCTGTTTTGTCACATATTCTTCCTCATCAGAAAATTCCACCTTCTGCGATTTCGATAAAGCACTTGGCCATATTGTGATTTCGATAATATTTTAATTAATTGTGCAGCCCTAAACATAATGTAGTGTAGCACCAATTTAGTGTTATCTCATGCCAACATGTCAGCCATCCACTGCAAGATGAGTATGATGTTGCTTTGTGAAGACTGTTGAAAATACAGCTTTGAAAGGCTCTTCATCTATTTGCTTGGCATTGTATGAAAATCTGCACAGGTTGCACTGTATACATCTGGTATTTTTGTTCACTGTCTGGTAACATCTTTCTCCT
>JAJHUR010081899.1:0-11848 GCA_027495735.1 Lutjanus campechanus | reverse complement strand
TATTAAACCTGACTTAACAAAATGGATCAAATAGGCCTAAATAATGCTGCATATAAAGCTAAAACTGCATTATGTTCCCTTAAAAAAACAAACAAACTTGGCTTGGGTTGTAATGAATTATATGTAATCAGGATACAAGCAGGTCGCTGTTTTCCATGACAGCAAAAAAAGATGTAATCAGATTACAGGAATGTTTAGTAAAAATTGGGATTATTTAGCAGAATTACAATTAAAAAAAACATTTTAATACAAAGACCAATATACTGCCATGTGCAGTGTGCACACATTAGCACTGCATGAGTCTCGCAACACCATTCTGGTCTGTGTGAAAATACATCATCCAAAAGCTCATGTACAGTTACATTTACTGGAAAGGCCAACCACAAACTAACTGCTATTGTTAGCTACACAAACTGCTAACATGAACTACAGTGACAAACCACAAATGTCAGCTACACAGACCAGCCTCTAATGTCAGCTAGACTGATCAACTGCTAACATTATCTACACAGATCAACTGCTAAATTAGCTACATAGCACAACCACTGATGTTAGCTGCAGAAATTAACTGCTAATGTTAGCTATACAGAAATCCAGTTATTGTTAGCTAACCTGTCAATACAACTTACTCCATCTTCTGGCAGTTTACTTTAAGTGTGATTAGCATACTGAAACCATAATTACCACTATTAATCTACATGTGTATTTACACATAACAAAAGAAGGAATAGCTGGACAAACAATGAACATTAAACATTATATTAGGCTAAACATTTTCACCATATTTGGTATTGAGCTAATCCAAAAGTAATATAAAGTAATCAAGTAATCACATTACTTTAATATTGTGATGCTTGTATTAGGTTACTGACTACATTTTTAATGGGCAATCAGTAATTATATCTAAACACATTTTTAAAAGTAACCCTCCCAACCTTGACCAATAGAGCTGTTGATAATATTGGTCAACCAATATATCATGATGAGTTGTATGATGAGTTAAGAATACCAATATTCAGTGAAATGTTCTGGTGCTCTGATGATGACAGAATTGAATGGTTGTTTAATTTCAATATTTATAAGTTGGCTAATTCTGTCTCTAAAGCTTTTTAAACATTAATTGTAATTTATGTTTCTACTCTGGTTTTTGGTCTGTTTTGCTAAATAATGGTGTCTTGTAAGCCTGTTTGGGCTGGGCCTGTGCATTATTCAATAATAAAAATGAATGAATGAATGAATGTTCATTCATTCATTCTTTCATTCATTCATATATTAGTCAGGCTCCAGTGAGTTACAATTACTAGTGTCTGGAACTTCTTATGATGAGTGATGCAGACCTATATAATGTAGAACAAGGATGGTTTCCTCAGATTTTAAAGAAGTGCAAATACCTCACCCGGATATTGAGAAACTAACCTTTAGTTCAAACAATGAATCGGTGGTGAGCTGTTTTATGGCAGGGAAATAGATTGTCTAGATTGGTGTGATAAAAATTCCAAGTGTGCTGGACACAGAATATAAAATCTGTGACAGTCGTCACGTCAGAAGATAGAAAGCAGAGATATTATCTGAACTGTGATGTAAAACTGAGCAGTGATTCAGTGGTCAGATTATTGTCCATCCATTCTCAGGGGAAGACAGGATTCAGAGAGGTTGGATCTCTGATCTCTGTATTACTCACAATGTACCGTTCAGGAGTGCCAAAACTTGTTTCCCTGGAAGGCCAAAGCCGAAACTTAATAGTGGATCATGAGCCAAAAGTAAACCCTTATTGTATTGTATTGTTAAGATACAATATAGGAAGTTTCCTTAACCTTTCCTTAACACACACACACAAATTGCTGTAAAGAAACAGGAAATTTTGTACTGTTTTGAACAGTACTGTGCTGTTCTTTGTAAATACAGAATAATACTGCAAATGTTGATGCTTTCAAGGAGCTAAGTATTAACAACAAGTTACTATAAAGTTTTATGGTATCATACAGTATTTTTTCTGTTGCCAATAACTCATCTGAGCAAAATCATGTGGCATCAAGTCCCATCATCTCGTTTTGCACAAATTCCACGCAAAGAAGTTAAAACATAGACTTAAAATATTGAAGATAAGTGATTCTTATTTCTTATATTTGTTTGATTTTTGCAAAAATATTTACTAAACGATTAGATTAGGTCTTTAAATGCCAAACTAATTATAAATGTTACTCCAAAACCACATGAAGTCCTGGTTTATTTTGTAGTAGGCCTACTTATCAGGGCAATAAGCCTGGCATGATGGATTCTTGCATGATCTCACTAATCTCACAAGGTAAATACATAGTGAACAACATATGAACGTGTGAAAATAATCTGATAAAATCACTTATGTGGGCCATAATTCCTGCTTCAAGTTATTAAAACATGTAATTTTTGGTTTTGTATCACTGACGTCTTTTCAGTTTCACTTCATAAATAACGGACTGTTGATGTAATTTTGACCTGTTTTAAACCAGATGACGTGGGAGAGTGCAGCTGCCACTGCAGCAGGAATTTGTGATAAAAATATCTAAAATAAATAGTAAGTTCCTGCAGCTTAATGACAATCTTGACTGTGGAAAACACATTTTAATATATCTGCAACACACCTGTCACCGGTGTGTAGTGGCTCATGTGCCGGGACACTGACTCAGACTCTGTAAATTATCTTCATAATATTATTAGCAAATCATTTGATTTAGGGACTGATGTGTCTCTAAATTATTCTGTACATTTTAATACTTCCCAACTCCCCTGTCCCAAATTTCGCCCACTCTCATTCGGTCACCCGAGGTCCAAAGGTTTTGATTGCTCTTTCATCTGGTTTCTATGTACTTTAGATGAGAGAAAAACTGCGTCAGAAGCCACATTTGTTCAGGAGGAGCACGAGTTCATCATTTTGGAAGCAGCAGACAACCGTGATTCTTCACATTTAACTGAACTTGGTTGGGTAAGTAATAAATTGATCCGATGTATTTAAAAAACAGAAAGAAAAAAAAAAGAATGCTACTAATGCACTAACGCTGACAAAACTTAAACGTGTTACTAAAATATGTTTAATTAATGTTGTTGATGACACATTTGCTACCTGTTTTATTCCTGTTTTATTGAGTCTGTTTTAACCTTCTCTTTTATTTGCTGGTTTGGGTCACTCACGGTAAAAGACAGGAACAGGCTCAGCAATATAGTAAGGATGTGTGGCAGAATAGCAGGGGTCAACTTTTAGGAGCTCTCTGTTCTGTACAGAGCCAGGGCTACAAGGAAAGCACATATTATCCTGTCTGACCCCGCCCACCCGCTGGCCTCCCAATATAGGCTTCTGCCATCGGGTCGCCGGTACATGGTACCAAGACAAAGGACAAAAAGACTCAGAAATTCATTTGTTCCCATCATTGACCTGCCCCCACCCCCTCCCACCCCTCCCACCCCCCCCACCCCCCTTATCGGATTGACTGAATGTGTTCTTTTTCTGTCTGTATTTTCTGTTATCTCTTTCTCTGCTGGCTGTACAACAAATTGCCCCCCAGGGGGATGATAAAGTTTACTGAACTGAACTGAACCTGATGCTTATCTAACATCCCTTTTCAGATTTCATCATGGTCGTGACTTCCTTCCTACTACTGAGCTGTCTTGGTCTTTCCATCATTGCTCAAGGTGGGTGACAGCACAGATAAGCTTGTAATGTGTGTTTGGTGTGGTGTATTCCAGTATATTACTCTTGTATATTTTTAAATTTTAGTACTGCTACTTGTATGTATATTCCATTTTATCATATATATGTGTACACACACACACACACACACACACACACACACACACACATATATATGTATATACTGTTCTTCTCCTCTTTATATTACTGGCCATGTACTGTTATGTCCACATACTGTCTGATGACTTGATGCTATAACACAATTACATTTTTCAGTTTCCCAGTTTGGGATCAATAAAGTACTATCTTATCTCGTCTTATCTCATCTCATCTTATCAATTAATTAGCTCATTATGCTAATTACACAAATTGCCCAACATAAAACTCTTAGTAACCAAGCTTAATATCATCTCATAAGCCTACAGATGACATTTTTATCAAAAAAGTTGTAGGAAACAACATTGTTGGGTTTAATGCAGGCTGTATAGGGTTTCAGTAGACTAACATCTTTCTCTTTCTTTATTATTCGTTATAGCTCAAGACTGCACCGAACCTGTCGGAGGACCCAACATGACCTTAAAGGACGCAGACTTTATTGTACAACAATTTCCAGAGGGGTCCCAAGTTAGTTTTGTTTGTGATGTTGGCTACACGTCTGCAGGAGGGTCCAGAACCATCACTTGTACTGCTGGCGGCTGGACTCATTTGTCGCTGAGATGCGAGAGTGAATATTAGCACTTTATATTCTTTATTCTCTCATTTGGAGCCCTCTAGCAAATAATCTTTTACCAACATATAAATGCTCTTTTAAATGAGTGACTGATTAATATCTGGTGATCAGTCTGCTGAGTCATAGGTGTATAATATATATCTAAAGGAGGAATTTAATCCTTATAATCCAGAAGTTTGTTTTTTTCTTTCAGGGAAGGACTGTCACACTTTTGAGGAGGTGGAAAATGGAAATATTGATTACCCTGATGGGGGGACTCAGTTTGGAGATAAACTTGTGATCACTTGCAACCCTGGGTTAGTAATAGGCTGATAACACTGACAATTCATGTTCAGAGAATACATTTTTTAAATGTAATTGTTAGAGTCAGACAGATATATTGGTTGGTATTAGCTCTATCATCTATAATGGTATTGGCATTTATGTTGGCCCATATGAACACTTCTACAACTTTGTTTGTGGCAGGATATGTGTGTTTCCCAATTTTAAAAAATCATCTTATTCCCATCAAAGCATGTGTTCAGTGTTGTCATGTGAAATTCAAGGGTTAACATAGACCCTTCATTAAAATTTGTTGTGTGAAGATTTTTTTTTTCTTTTAAATTCCCTAATTAGTTACAGATTGGTTGGCAGAGGTCAAATCATTTGTGAAGACGCAGGGTGGAATGGCAGGAAGCCCAGGTGTGAAGGTTAGTAATATCTGTGTATCAATACATGACTAAATACAAAGCTCAGTCTTTATTTCTGTTCTAATAAATGTTATTTTTTACAGTGGTGACTTGTGATCCGCCAGCTCAGGTTGATCATGGGTCCTTCAGTCCAGAGGCAGAATCCTACAGTTACAGAGATGTTGTACAGTACAGTTGTGACAGGAATTTTACACTTAATGGATCAAAGTTAGTATCATGTTCAGATGATGCAACATTTCAGCCTGCTCCTCCAAAATGTATCAGTAAGTGTTTTTTTTCCCAATCTTTTCCAACCTTTCTGAACATTTTCCCAATGTGACCTCAGCTGTGACTGATGCTTTCACACACTCTGGAAAAGTTTATTTTGAGCACTTGCCGTAATTTCCATTTAAATTGTTCTTTTCTGTAGTGCTATTCATCCATCTATACTGTTTTAGTGTGAGTTGCCTAGTTTTGGAGATATTGTCCGTAGAGATGTCTGCCGTCTCTAGAGTATAATGGAACTATATGGCACCAGTCCTGTGGTGTTCAAAGCCCCAAAAAGATACATTTGAACTTAGCAGCAGTGTCTTTTTCCAGAAATCATGATCTAGTTTCTCAAAATAATCAGTCTGTTGAGTCATAGGTGTATAATATATATCCAGGAATTTTATAGGAGGAATTTCATCCTTATAATCCAGATGTTTTTTTTTTTCTTTCAGGGAAGAACTGTGGCACTTTTGAGGATGTGGAAAATGGATATGTTGAATACCCTGAGGGGACTGAGTTTGGAGATAAACTTGTGATCACTTGCAACCCTGGGTTAGTAATAAGCTGATAACACTGACAATTCATGTTCAGAGAATTAATTTTTAAAATGTAATTGTTAGAGTCAGACAGATATATTGGTTGGTATTAGCTCTGTCATCTATAATGGTATTGGCATTTATGTTGGCCCGTATGAACACTTCTACAGCTTTGTTTGTGGGAGGATATGTGTGTTTCCCAATTAAAAAAATCATCTTATTCCCAGTGTGTCCAGTGTTGTCATGTGAAATTCAAGGGTTAACATAGACCCTTCATTAAAATTTGTTGTGTGAAGATTAACTGTTTTTTCTTTTAAATTCCCTAATTAGTTTCAGATTGGTTGGCAGAGGTGAAATCCTTTGTGAAGACGGAGGGTGGAATGGCACAAAGCCCAGGTGTGAAGGTTAGTAATATCTGTGTATCAATACATGACTAAATACAAAGCTCAGTCTTTATTTCTATTCTAATAAATGTTATTTTTACAGTGGTGACTTGTGATCCGCCAGCTCAGGTTAATCATGGGTCCTTCAGTCCAGTCAAAGAATCCTACAATTACACAGATGTTGTACAGTACAGTTGTGAGAAAGGTTTTGCGCTCAGTGGATCAAATTCAGTATCATGTTCTGATGATGGAACATTTCAGCCTGCTCCCCCAACATGTACTCGTAAGTGTTTTAATTTTTCCAGCCTCTCTCTGCATTTCCTCGGTGTAATCTCAGCTGTGGCTGCTGCTTTCAGAAACGCTGGAAAAGGTTATTTTGAGCAATTGCAGTAATTTTCATTTAAAATGTTTTTTGCATGCAGACTTTCAATGTGAAGAGTTAAATGTTGAAAATGCTGACTGGATTCAGGGCTCTTGACATCCTTTATCAAATCAAGTCAAATTTTATTCAGCCTAATAAGAAATTACAGTTTGTCTCAGGGGGGCTTTATATCTGTACTGGCTGCTACACCTTCTGTCTTTTAAACTCTTGATTGGGTGAGCAAAAACTCAGAAACTCAGATCATGTTCAGATGATGGAACATTTAAGCCCGCTCCTCCAACATGCATCAGTCATGTATGTATCAGTGTTTTAATTTTCCCCAACTTTTCTCAACATTTTTTAATGTAATCTCAGATGTGACTGATGCTCTCACACACACAAAGGCTATTTTAGACAACTGTATTAATTTCAATTTTAATTTTCTTTTCAGGCCAAGATTGAAACGGCTGCCAGAGCTCAAGTTCCTTTTGTAGTTAAAAAGCTACGGATACACGCAAGTACAGCTTATAAAACAATAGGGGAATTTCCCCTGATATGTAAAATAAATAGTCAGTGGTCATCTGGGATTCCAATGTGAACAATTTAAGATTTAGGTCTTGCTGATCTAAAGTCAAACTGTTGTGTTTGAACGCAATCAAAACCTGATTTTAGACTCCTCCAGGTGTGATTAGCTTAATCACACAGCATTCCACATATCAGTTCTGTCCCTTTTTCTGACTAGATTATTGATTTTTCTCTCTTGCCAGTTAAATAAATTAAGTTTTAGCATCACTGTTTGGAAAGCTGTTCCCACTACATAGTGATTTCTTTTTTTCTTTTTTTGTTTGTTTGTTTGCTTTCATTCCAACTACTTATGTCATGAAAATATTTTTTTTTAAAACAGCCACATTCAAAAATTTTAGGATAAGTCTATAAAGTATTCACAAGTGTTCTGATCAATCGGGTGGCGGTGAAATGATGAGGATTTGTCAGTAATGATGTTAGTGATGTTACTTAGGCAGTGGCTGAATGCTAACATTAACTGTTATCTCACAGTAGCTAATGGACTATCAAATATGTTGTTTTTTATCTCGAAATATGGGTCAGTGTCCCTTCATATTTTCACTATCCATTGTCTTTTCAGTTACTGATCAATTGGGAAGCAATGAAATGATAACAATTTGTAAGATTCACGACACATCTTGCAGCCTGGAACACCGCAGAGCGACATTTTAGCTTCCCAATCGAATTGTTTTACATTTTCAAAACTGGTAAGATGACTTTTAACCAATATTTCAACCCATGTTCAGATAACTCACATTTATAAAGCAGCAGGAGAACTAACTAGCTTAAAATGATTTAAAGTGTACTGACTTCTGGCTTCATTTTGACACGTTCATATGTCGAGTTTCATGATTTGAGAAAGAAGTCGATGAAGGAGTGTGTGTAAATAAAGCTTGCAAGCTTGTTTGTTGGAGTTTCTGTCTCAGTGAATGTAAACAAATTAAATGTACTGGTGTCTGGAACTTTTATGATGAGTGACGCAGGCCTAGGAACTGTAAACCAAAGATCATTTCCTGAGAATTCAAAGACAACGAATCAGCAGTGATGTGTTTTATGGCAGTGAATTATTTAGTCTAAATTGGTATAATAAAAAAGAGGAAAATATTTTGTCTGGACCAAGGGCTTATTCTTTTTTGTCACGACTGGTGGGGACTATAAACATGTCCCAGCTGGAGCTATGACGACAGGTGGGCATGTCATAAGTCAGTTTGCATGTGGTGAGTGAACAGAAACGAGCCAGGTTACCACACTGTTCTGTTTCTGTCTGCCTTTGCTTCTGTTGCCCTACGTCGCCCTAAGTCTCAGAATGACAGAGACACAGAAAAAGCTGCCAGTCTCCCGCCTAAGGGAGGGCAGAGAGACACTGTGCTGCTGTCAGAAGAGTGCTGACTGAGATTACAGCATGCATGGGAATAAATTACAAAATAATACTTAAGTGTATATTTCTCACTAACCCCCTGTTGGTCTGAATGACTCACTATTTGTCATATTTATCATATATTAAATATTCTGGCATTAAAAAGAGCCCCATGACTTTAGTAGGTAGTGGACCAAACCAATGTGAGGCATAATGAGGGGGAGCACGCACTCTTTCAAAACCTGAAAGTACATTGTCTTGCATCTATAATTAAATGCAGGTGCTTTGTCACAATACTGAATCTCACTAACTGACACTGACACTGACCGACAACAGTTGTAATGTTTTAATTTTTTTGATCAAAGGAACAGTTCAGTAATCCCTGGATACTGGTCGGGAATAGAGGCTGATATTTTTTCAAGGGATTCCCATGAGATTCCCTTGGGATGGGGGTCAGACTCACTACTGATCAGAGAACTGGGACGGGACAGGGAAAAAATTAAACAGGAGTTTGTAGGAATCAATAATAACAATAGGTCAGTTTTTTGCAGGCACTTTCCTGCGTATTGACGGGAACCATATGGGAAGGGACCCATTCTTCTGGGTGGGACAGGAGTATTTCTGTGGGATGGGACAGGATTGAAAAAAAAATAAATAAATCCACTCCCTCGTCATGCTCTAGTAGGGACATGTCCCTACTGACCCTACTCAGTTACATACACCCTTGCACTTGATCCTTGGACCTCCTGATCCCTGATTCAGTCCTCACATATTTATATTATTATATTTATGTTTGCGGGAACTGTCTGCCACTCTCAAACTATTTTGGCTGTTGGTTTTGTCTGATTTTTGATGTGAATTTGAATATGAATGCCAAAATAATTCAACTTCTCATTTCAAAAGTTTACACACAATAGTCTGCACACCAGTTTTCGTGCTAATTCGGGGTAAGGAAGGAAAGAAAAATGTTAAAAGAGGAACGTAACAGAACAGACTTGGAATTTGTTTCTCAGTAGGAAGTCCGTCACTTCCTCATGTTGACTCTGCAGGGCTGGGTCCATTACATCACACTCTATAAATGTCTTCTTGTCCCCTTTGAAATCATGGTAAACTGTGAGCGCACATTAGAAGACACATTCGTTTTGGTCATCATGTACGGATTACAGAGTCTTTCAGGAAAATTGAAGGAATGGCATTCACGTCCACATTAGCTAAACCTGTTAGTCAACCTTCTATAGGACATTTAGGTCTAGAGCCCTGTAGGCTACTGTTTCCCCAACTTTTTTCCCGGGGACCCACTTTTTTTTAAAATGACAAACCACCACAACCCAAGTCACAATAAGCCTTATCAATAAATTCTGGGAAAAGTTAATTGTTCATGTTCAGTGCATAAATTAACTGTCTTGACCATTTTTATTGCCATTTCTAAGATAAGATAAGATAAGATAAGATAAGATATTCCTTTATTAGTCCCACAGTGGGGAAATTTCTTGTATTACAGCAGCAAAGAGCAAAAATAGAGAAACATCAATCAGAGATGATAAATAGCAACAAGCAATATAAACAATATATATATAAAAAATATGAACAATTTAAAGGAGGAAACGTGGAACTATAAAATATGGTTACAATATATACAATATATACAGTGTTTTCAAATTTACACCATGGCACATCCCTGCATCATCCCATATTATATTGATGCTTTATTGAAAATATATTCATGTTAAAACTTCATAAATGAGAAATAAATGCATTTAGGCTGAGTTAACAGGTCATTGTTAACTCATTGTTTTTATTTCCTGTTATCAGGAAAACAACATATTTTAGCTTAAATGAGACAAAATAAGTGCATTTAGACAGAATTAACAGGCTCTTGTTTTTTCCTCTCATCAGTAAAACATTATATACATTTTAAATGCTTTATAAATAGTGTGCTACAAATATAAATTTAAATTTGCATAATTTCCTCCATACTCTTTTATTTATATGGGGACCCAAATAACGTCTCTGGTGATACACCTGTGGGTCTCAACCCAGTCTTTGGGAATGACTGTTGGAGGCTACTGGTAAAATTATGTACTGAACAGATCTAGAGAGGGTCTGTTAAGTATAGCCCATGGTTTCACAAACCATAATACAATACAGCATCTAAAACTGCTTTTCTTTATATAGCATTTTCTTAACTATTTGTTTAGAGACAGGTTGTATCACATTGGATGGTCTTTACGGCTTCAACGATAACGATTGGAATAGTTTTACTTATTTATTTTGCCTAAATCAAATATCAGAGATCAGAGATAACAAGTTTTTGTTAACGTGCTATCCAAAATTGTGATCCCTGTTTTTTTCCGTGAGTATTCAGATTTTATTGTTAGGGTTAGGCCCACAGAATGTTGGAAAGTTTGACTTACAGCAAATAACAAGAATGTCATTGTGTCATTGTCTTAAAGGTAAACCTAGACCCGCGAAAATTCTCGCGAGAGTGTCCATTTTAACTAAAACCATGGTCCTCCCTAACCCTAATCAAGTATTATTTTGCCGCTAAACCTAAGCATATCTTAACTCCAGCGTTATCACAATATAAAACATAATTATTTTGTACAACGTGCTCAATAAATAAACAACGCGTCCAAATCTCGCGGAGTTTCGTAAATCTAGGATTCCCTTCTCGACACGACCCTAGAAATGCGTCACCGGTTAAAGCCTACGCCTTTTCCGTTAAAAAAAAGAGAAGGTCGGGCGTCGAGAAGGAGCTTGATTTCACCATTGTGGTGTCAGCAGTCGTCCGACTGATTCTTCACAGCCACGAGGGTAAGTTATGAATCGATCCCTTGCCTTAACAAACTGCGCTGAAACCAACTAACTAACCGAAGACAAAACGTCGATAACGCCCCGACGTGACTAGGTTGTTGATGTTACGTTGCTAAAAGCTAACAGATAGCTAGCTAACGTTAACTCAGCCTTGCTGTACAGGATCAGTTGCGATTCCTTGAATTTAATTATGTATTTGAGATGAGCAAATTCAGACACCAAACTGAACACTTTTTAATGTGTGTACCCCACTCTGAGCATCTATCAGAAATTTCGGCATACGTCATATTTTCAATAAAGTTCTATTAGGCTTACGCCGTTAATTATACAGTGAAGCGCTACCGCTCACGCTGTTAGTTTAGATCAAGGAAATAGGGGGAGGACACATTGGGCACATTCGAGTTTTACGGACTGAAAATTTACTACCATATTGGCATGTTTATATTTTTCTTGGTTAAACGTATGCCGAATTTACCAGTCAAAACAGTCGTTCTAGACAAA
>JAJHUR010081893.1:0-17551 GCA_027495735.1 Lutjanus campechanus | reverse complement strand
TGGTATGAGCTCAGGTAAATGAGGCCTGCAGGACATACACAGCAAATACAAGTTCAAAACTTGTAATGCTTACAAGAGCTAAAGTTTATAAAAAGATCTAATACAACATTAGGTGATAATATATGTATTATTGTGGATTTATAATGGAATAAATTGATCCCGGTCAAAAGTGACCGGGAACACTATGAGTGTTAGCCGAAACGAACACAACAGGAGGGTTAAAAACGAATTCAACCTATATGCAATGCAAAGCTCAAAACATTCCTGTCATTCTCTACAGTATGTCGGAATGCCATGAAGTAAAATGTTAGACAGCGTCCTTATTAAAGCAATCATTTTAAACAGTTTGATGCAGGAGCGCTTTTGACAAATGAGACTCATTGTAAGTAGTGAAGCACTTTCTCCTCATGCCTCTTGTCCTCTTTCAGGAGCACAAGGTCCTGCTGACGGGCACCCCTCTCCAGAACACGGTGGAAGAGCTCTTCAGCCTCCTTCACTTCCTGGAACCAGCTCGCTTCCCCTCAGAAAACACATTTATGCAGGAGTTTGGAGACCTCAAGACTGAGGAGCAGGTGAGCTCGCAGATACGTAGGGAGTATGTTATGACATTTATATGTTTTGCAAATATTCTGAATAGATAATACACAACACATTCCAGAGCAAGTATATAGTTTTAAAAAGTGTCAAGTTAGAGATCCACATCATATAATCAGGTGAGACAATGTTATTTGAGCTTTTGGTGCCATTTTTGTGACCTTAATGTTTACAAATGATTATAGGAAACACCATTTTTAGTGTTGGTGAATTATATGAAAAGGCATTGAGATCATTGTTTGTTAGAGCTCCACAACACTCATCGCTGCTCAGATATAAAGATCGTTTTGGTACAGATGGAACCCTTGAAGTGTGGCTTTTTCTAACTAGGCCACAGTGACATTTTGTACTCCCTCTCTCTCTCTGTCTCTCTCTCTCTCTCACACACACACACCCCAACATATGGTGGATAATGAGAACAGATAATGGGGTATTATGCTACTTATTGTTGAACTATGTATTGACACAATTGCTCACAAGGAAGAGGCTTTTCACCTTTCCTTCCACATACTGCTATGTCACATTTCATTTTTAGGCAGAGGCCCTACAGAGATGCTCGAGGAACGACCATTAAAACATGTTTGAAGTGCGGTACTCGTGCTGAACGTTAAAATATTTGGAACAGCTAGTACTCAACACGCAGCACTAAATGTAGAAGCTCTTTGTGCCAGTGGAAATGTGAAATCCTTTTCATCGTGAAAGTTGCTGGTGCTGTTGAGAGGTACTTTTCTAACAGAGAACAACTGATGTTAGACGAGGGCCTGGATGCGTAATAAAAAAAGAACACTGGTTAGAGAAAGCTGGCCCACTCCTGGGGATCGAGTTGTATTAACAGTACAGCATCATAACTTAATTACTAATTCTTGATTTGGGAAATGATGTTGTGTATCAAATGCAAAATAAATGCTGACACTTGTTTTAAAACTTAATGTATATACTTGATAAAGACATTTTACATCATAGTTTCACAGCCAGACAATAATGGAGAGAATATGACATCATAGGACCTAAAGCTTCTTCAAGGAACTTTCATATATTATTAAATAAACTTAATAAATATAGTGCAGATTTGTTTTGTTCAATGTTTAGTTACTCCCAACTTGACTTCAAATTATAAGTGTACGGTAACTAGATAGTGTCTTGTTGTGGCATTTCTCTTATTTGGCTGTAAGTGAAAATAATAAACGGGCAACTGTGGTTGAGTTCATCTTGCTGTTAGCTTACATTTGCATACTCTTAATAGTTCTTTGGATCTGCATTCTCCTTTACAATCATGAAACACACATTGCCACATGTGGTCAACCATGTCAGTTTTTAAATGGGAAGGGAATCTGAAATGTTTTTTTATTAATGAATACAATAAATTATTCTAAACTTGGTAATGGAAAACTCACTGGAGGACACAAAAATGTCTGCAGTGATATACATGACACTGCTGTTTTCAGTTTTAATCAGAACCAGCACAAACACAACATGTGTAACCCCATATCTATGTAGTATACATTATCCCACAGTAGTTACTGTGATGTGATAACTCTCTCCTTTCATGTTTGGGCCCACAGGTACAGAAGCTTCAGGGCATCCTGAAACCCATGATGCTGCGTCGATTGAAGGAGGACGTGGAGAAGAAGTTGGCTCCTAAAGAGGAAACCATCATCGAGGTTGAGCTCACAAACATTCAAAAGAAATACTACCGCGCCATCCTAGAGAAGAACTTCTCTTTCCTGGCTAAAGGAGCCGGCCAGGCAAATATGCCCAACTTGGTCAACACCATGATGGAACTGAGAAAGTGCTGCAACCACCCCTACCTCATCAAAGGTAGGATGGTACCCTTTCAAGCTTAAATATAGGTTAATTGAGTTGAATACAGTTTAAATGTATAGTTGTGATCTTTGCAGACAAAGCAGCAGAAGGTCTACAATTCTACAGTTTCCTGTTTAGTCTTCAGGAGCTGTTGTGGGCTCATTTTAGAAGATTTAGGTGCTCACTATAATTTGATACCTCAAGTGATTGTTACACAAGACTCTGCACACTCGTAATGTTGCCTTAAGAAAGCAATGAAAATCTCAACAGATTTAGTAGATATTGCACATGCACTGAATCTGTCTTGTGTTTTGCTTTTTACCCCTTTTAATTAAACCACTGTGTCACAGTTGCAAATCTTCAGGCTGCCTTTTTGAGCTTGTACTCCTGAAATTATACTATAAACTTTATATGTTACACAGGCATCTAAAAGGTTGACATTCAGAGACAGGAAAAGCATTCGTTACAGATGTGCTTTGAAAGTTATTTTTCATGCACTGGTACTGTCAAAAATAGGAGTAAAGCATGCAAGCAAAACATGAGAAGCATGAAAGACAGTATTACTGATGTATTCATGTGTTTGCTACTTCAGGAGCAGAAGAGAAGATCCTAGAGGACTTCAGGGAGGTGTATAGCCCCACTGCCATCGACTTTCACTTGCAGGCCATGGTGCAGTCTGCCGGGAAGCTGGTCCTTATTGACAAGCTGCTGCCTAAGATGAAGGCCGGAGGCCACAAGGTGCTCATCTTCTCTCAAATGGTGCGCTGCCTGGACATCTTGGAAGACTACCTCATTCAGAGAAGGTAATTCAGAGAATTCAGAGAAGGTGACAGGTGATGAAGGATTTGTTGTTATAGCTCAGATTTCAGAAGTCAGAAAAAGTTATTTTAATCATGTTCATCTTTTCAAGGTGTCATACTTTTCAAAAAAGAAAAAGAAAGAAAGAGAAGAAAAAAAGAAAGAAAAAATCAGGAAGGTATTCAGTTAGAATCAGGTTACATCATGTTAAAAACAATCCAGTTAAATTGCAGGAATGAATAACAATGTAATTTTGAATTGAAAAGTATATAGTTAGACTAAACAGAAGGTATTAGGAAAGTCCTGCTGCTCAAAAAATGCAAAGTCACTCTCACATATCCACTGGCTTTATTAGATTTGTTATGATTCAAACGAAGCACCAAGTCTGTGCACATGGCAGTTAGGATTTAGTGGTAGTGTACTGGGAATACTCTCTAGCTGCTTCACAGTTGGATAAGATCTGTATGAACTAGGTGCAAATGGTTTGGGACTGTATACAGTATGTATATTTCTATAGTTTCTATAGTGGGTTCTTTTACCATCAATGCATGACAGCCAATTTCCAGTGAGAGTAGTTGTCAGCAGCAGTATGAGAGTACACAGGTATGGTGTTTCATCACAACAAATGAGTCAAAAGAAGCCATCCAACCATCCATCCACCTGCCGATTCATTTATCTTGTTCAAGATCAGAGTCACAAGGGGGTGTAACATATGCCAGCATACACTGGACAATAGATTGTGGACATACATACGACACACATACCAGAAAACACTTTAATACATTATACCCACACACCTGTGGGTAAATTTGAGTGTCCTTACCTAACCTAACCTAAAGTTCACAAGATTTTAGGTATTTATTTATAACTGCAGAAATGTACTTTTTTCTGTTGCTGTGCAAAGTATGTAATTTTTAGACCCATAATGGAGTGAATTAAAAGAGAGAGTCCACAGAGCAGAGGAGCAGCTGATAGATGATGGGCAATGATTTGGACTTGAATCATGTCCATAAATCCACCATACACAGTCTAAGGCTCTGCCAAAGTACAACAGTGCTTTGAGAATTGAAATATGAGACCTCACCTCGTTTCCCTCTGTGTGTCTGGTGCTGTCTGTATCAGCTGTGCTTTGGGTCACATAAAAAGCTGAAATGGAATGAGTGGTCAGGAACATTTAGCCAGACGATCATGGGGAAGTCTTTACAACTGGCCATTAGATTTAGACGTTTAATAGCATTTAGGAATTTAATAATTACAGATAAGAGTTTGAGTCTCTGGTTCTCATCTTTGTTGTTATTTTTATTTCCTAATCTCCCGACTCTCACTCTTCAGCCTCTTCAATTTCACTTTCTTGACTTTGTTTTTGATCTTTGTCTCCCTATATTCTTTTGTTGCTCTCATGTCTCTGTTTCTGTCTCTCTCTTTCTTCTGGCTTCCCACCAGCAGCTGCAGCAAACCCTAAACTATTGTAAACATGTGAGATGCTGCGCAGCGCAGACCTCAGACAGGGTTCAGCAGCAGGTTATAGAAGCCCTCAGGGCTCCACCACATTAGACGAGCTGGAGTTTCTGTGAGGCTTCTCCTCAGTGGAAGTGGATTACCCTGGGGAGGCCACGAGGTCGGATTGTGGGAGGGGATGAGAATGGACACAAGGATGAAAGAGCGTAACCATTCCTTGTAGGAACAGTTTTATCTTTGAAGATACTGTTTCCCAGGTGTAGAAAGGAGGCAAAATAAAAGTAGAGTTTTGGATGAATTTAAAGGATGAGTCCGTAATTATTAAGACAGAGTTATGACAGGTTAAAATATGTCACTAAAAGTTTAATTCACTGAATATTCTCATGAAAACACAAACATGACCAAAATTTGTTTAAATTCAATGTTTAATGTATAAATAAACCTTTACCTAAAGCCCAAGGCAAGTATCCCACATGGGTCATTGCATTCTACATGTGTCATTGGTAATTTATTGTGTGTTGCAGGTACTTGTATGAGCGGATAGATGGACGTGTTCGTGGGAATATGCGGCAGGCAGCTATCGACCGCTTCAGTAAGCCCGACTCAGAACGCTTCGTTTTCCTTCTGTGTACGAGAGCCGGCGGCCTGGGGATCAACCTCACAGCAGCAGACACCTGCATCATCTTTGACTCTGACTGGAACCCGCAGAACGACCTGCAGGTACGACATACCTGCGCACACAAGTCCCTTTCACACTGCCGCGTTGTAACCACTCTGGCAACCGCCTACCTGTAGAAGCATTCCCCCATAAATCCAAGTGTTTTAAAAAGTGGCTGTGGTCCAAAGCCGCTTAAGTGAACGTCCTAGCATTGGTACAGCCCACCCAGAGCTCAGCAACAAGAAAATAATCTTCAATCATTGGTTCCATGATTTGACTAGAGTGTATTGTTTTTCCTTGTACGTTGCTAGCATTGTACAGCTCTGGGTACTCAGACACCAGCATTATCAGCTCCTTCTTGTTAGCTTCTTTCTGACCTGTGACGATGCATCTCTGCACTCCCTTCTATTTGATTGGCGGCTACTGCTAGAAGTTCAGCACAGTGAACTTGTGAGCAGCGGCGCAAAATCTGTGCATGTTCACATGGGCACCAATCACTTCTTAATCCTGTCACAGTGATCGAAATAGCCTCCGCTCTACCATCTTCCCCTCATTGAAATGAGCAGAGGCAATGAGTTACCCCACAGCATTGTGAAAAAGCCTACAGACTTCAGCAGATGCAACGTACTCCTGTAGATTTGTACTGTTAATGTTGAGGCATTAGTTAATGTTGGCACTCTGATAATCATCTCTTGTGTGGCATCTGCTCATGTGAACACCTGCCAACACATCTCCTCACCATGGGAAGGGCTTTATGCTGTGTCCCATCAAGAACACACGCAAATGTCACTTAATTTTTAAAGTTGTCATCATTTAAGATCAGGTTACATTTGGGTCAAACTTAAGATAGGAACACAAAAGCTCCTATTTGTATGTATAGTACACTTTATGCCATTTTTTCTGCCCTTCACAGGCCCAGGCTCGCTGCCATCGGATCGGTCAGAACAAGGCAGTGAAGGTGTATCGTCTGATCACCAGGAACTCGTACGAGCGAGAAATGTTTGATCGTGCCAGTCTCAAGCTGGGCCTGGACAAAGCGGTGCTGCAGAGCATGAGTGGCAGAGATAACAGCCTGGGAGGAGGTACCGGAGGAGGGGTAAGTTTGAGAATTGTCCAAATGGTCTGGAATAGAAATGGGGAATTAAATCATTTAGACATGTAAATTATGGTCAAAAAGAGGTGTTTGTTTTCAGATTGTGCTTGTGATGAATATCATTGCATTTCACAAGCTGACCTCGGCTGGACATGAAATCTTTCAGTTCAACTATCTCATCATCAGACCATTAGAGAAACTAGCAGGAAACAGCAAAATCCTGGAGTGGAACTAGGATTATTATAGAGCACCGTACACCATTTTTTGTTGTTATACTTTTATCTTTTATCTGCATTTTCTTTTTAAACTCACATAAAATATATTTTTTAATTTTATTTAACTCTATCCACCTGACTCTCCTGCTCAGTTTAGCGCCACATTAAGTCAACTAAAATCTTGAAATTCAGGTAGATGAAACTTGAGTCTAGTTTAAGGAAAGCACTCATTTGACAGTCATGACACAATTACTATGAAAATCAGACAACCAAATAAATCTGTTTTCTGTTTCACTCACTAACTGAATCTTTCCTGTTGTCATTGTATGAGAATAAGTGAAGTTATAAAAATAAAATACAAAAGATTTCTTCCAGTTGTCTTTCCAACAATAACAGAAGTCATCGGTTTCCAATATGATCAGTCCTGAATGACATCAGAGGAAAACTGTAACAGATGGCAGACAACAAGAAGATGCCAAGCAGAGAAAAAGAACTGTTCACAAATCCAAAAAACTTGGAGCTCACTCTTAAAATTTCCACTTGAAGTGTAACCGATCCTATTAGAGTCTAATCTCTTTGTGAGGGAGTGTGTCAACAGCATGTGAAGTGTGTAGGTGGATGTTTATCTGCGGTTGGTGTCCTCTGAGAATTATCTGAAGTATAAGGAGGATGAGCTATTAGCAGGTTTCCACATCTGGTTTGACTGAACATATTTGCATAATAAACTGCTACTGGGGTTAGATACATAGCTGCTGATGTTAGACAATTGACTAGACTTTGAGACAATTGTAAGGTTGTATTTGTTTCATGCATTATGTGGTATTTGCACCTCAAGTCAATTTTATAATCCGTTTGGTCAGTATCATTTATTTTTATTTGGTGGTTGTATTTAGTTTCTTCACTCTTAATATCTATCTCTCTTTCTCCTTACCTCTCAGGCAGCGCAGCAGCAGCTGTCTAAGAAGGAGATTGAGGATCTGTTGCGACGTGGTGCATACGGGGCCATCATGGACGAAGAGGACGAGGGGGCCAAATTCTGTGAGGAGGACATTGACCAGATCCTTCAGCGCAGGACAAAAACCATCACGATTGAGTCTGAAGGACGAGGATCCACCTTTGCTAAGGTAAATGAAATGGATGAATACAGCTGCTATAGCTCACGTGATACAGGTCACAGGCTGTTTTTGACCAGGAGCAGCTCATCATGAAATATGATTATGGTTTGATAAAATTCTGATGTCTGCTTTCAGGCTAGTTTTGTGGCGTCCGGAAACCGCACAGACATCTCACTGGATGACCCCAACTTCTGGGACAAATGGGCCAAAAAGGCTGACATTGACATGGATATGGTCAACGGCAGAGTATGTACTCCACCACAAATTATACAATATACAGATCGAAGTGCAGCCTTCTTATATCTGTGTTACTTGGAAAGCCCATTGCTGAATTTTTGCTTGCCCTCAATTTCCTCTCTACAGAACAGCTTGGTGATCGACACTCCTCGGGTCAGAAAGCAGACAAGGCCGTTCAGTGCCACCAAGGATGAGTTGGCAGAGCTTTCAGAGGGTGAAAGTGACGGTGATGAGACCAAACCCAAGCTCAGGCGAAACCATGACCGTCTCAACAGCTATGGACGCACAGAGTGCTTCAGAGTGGAGAAGAACCTACTTGTTTATGGGTGAGATTATTAAAATAATTTAAGCCGTTAAACCTGACTCAGATGTGTTAATCTTGTCCACAGATAGGCTTGAACTGGTGTATTTGAAACACTGAGTTTCACAACAAAGGTGTCCTCTAAATTGTGTATCTTAACAACTGATACTTTAGATCTTTTGCCACTTTTTCTTGAAGTGCCACTTTTGCCTTTTGTTGTCCAGGTGGGGTCGTTGGAAGGATATTCTCAACCATGGGCGCTTTAAGAAGCAGCTAACAGAGTGGGATGTGGAGTCCATTTGCAGAGCCCTGCTGTCTTACTGCCTGGTCCATTATCGTGGGGATGACAAAATCAAAAGCTTCATGTGGGACCTGATTGCTCCTACTGAGGACGGACGCACCAAGGAGCTGCAGAATCACCTGGGTGAGTCTCAGGACTTACAGCCTCTATTTAACTGGAACTTATTACAACAGAGAGTGCCAAATGGAGAAGTTAGACTTAGTGGGATTTAGGACACTATTGTATTTCATCTACTGACTCTCAGCCTTCTCTTGTTCCACTAGGTCTGTCTGCCCCAGTCCCCCGAGGCCGAAAGGGTAAGAAGATGAAGACCCAGTCCAGCTCTTTTGACATCCACAAGGCTGAGTGGCTCAGGAAACACAACCCAGAGCACATGCTTCAGGACGACGGCTACAAGAAACACCTCAAACACCACTGCAACAAGTAGGTGTTTCCATCAGTTCAGTTTACATCAGTATGAGAACAGTGCAGTATAAGAAACAAGCTATTTCTAATATTATTGGCAGCTGTAACGTCTAATGTGTTTCAGCTTTTAACTTGCTTACAGTGCACATGGTGACTAATAGTGTATGGTTGGGTTGTTTTATCTCTTGTGGGACTGTGAGACTGTGTGCGTTCTTGTGTCTGTGTTTAAACCTTTTGTGCTATTATAGCAACTGGCAGGTGGTCATTATTCTCTTCTAGCACAGATTGTATCAGTTTATTTTTAATAGAATGAAGCCTAAGTGTACGAAAATACAATTTGCACGTGGCTAAAATTTTAACTGTGGCACCTCCAAGCCACAGTAATTAGGAGACACTAAAACATCTATTGGAGTCGACAGTCGACTGATTCATTAACGGACGCGCATCACATCGAGACCAGCTTGCTGATTTGATTCTTAACGAGACTTCAGCCCAGCTAATGGCCGTCATAGATCTCTCTTATTTACAGACAGCGGGGGGAAAAGATGGCTGCTATCAAAACATGGGCTGCTGAGATATAAAGCCAAATTGATGGCTGCTTCTTTTTAAAAGGGGGGCTTGTGTCCATAGGGCTTTGGACACAGTGCGCTGAAGCTTCCATAGAAAGTTCTCCATTGTTTCCTGCTCCAGTTGTGCTGAATCCAGGGATTGTCTGATGTGTGACACGGCGGGCAAACGGGGACACGCAGTCAGCAGGGTTTGCTGACTTGTGTGTTTTCTGTCCGAGGACCTGGAATGTGACTGCTCGGGTGGGGGGTGGAGGGGGGGTGGGGAGTGGGGGCCTTCACCGGCTTCCTTAAACGGACTGAAAATGTAGGACAGAGCTTCTACAAAGGCATGGCAGGCAAACTATGGGAAGGAGTGGGAAATGATTGTTTCCAAAAAATTAGGTCTGACAGACCAACAGGTTGTGTATTTCTTGTTCCTCAGGCAGTTTGCCTGTGCTTTTTACTACACAAATATCACATATTCTTTACTGCACACTGGTAAAGATGTGAAACTGTGATCACTAAATCTGGTCTGGCATGTAAGATACAGTTTTGAGAAAGCACATTAAAATTTCATAGTGTTTGTGTGTTTTGAATCGGAATTATATCAGTGAGTCAGTATATGCACGTTACGATGCTTTTTGATGGATTGTTTTCTGTGAACAGACCATGAGGGATTCTTTGCATGCCACTCATGTCATGCATACTTGGCTTATTTGCTTCTGAAAGACTGCGTATGACTGTGCTGAGATCCTCTGCAGCCTCTCTGAGCGAACCACATCATGCACACACACACATGCACATACACACACAGACTAACAAAGGCTTGGAAGGAGAGTGATGAAGGATTGTGGTGACAGGCAGAGGAAGCAGCAGCTGCTCCTGGGCGGGTCCAGTCACACAGGAGGATGGAGGGTGGAGGAGGGAGAGGGAGGAAGTTCAAGACTTTGATTTACCAGAGCTACAAGTCCAGACTGGTCACCGCAGACATCCATCACTCCCACAGACAGACAGACCTCGGAGCCCTGCAGTTTTTCCTGCTCCTGTCAGTGAATTGCGGAAGGATTTTAGGCTCATTTATAACAATATTTGGCTGAATTACAGCATAAGAAAGATGGAATGCCTGGTATGCTGTATTTCAGAGCGACAGTCCACAACTCTTTCAGTGCTCTTGAAAGACGAGCAGCGCTGTAGAGGAGCTTTGGCAGAAGAGGCCACATCAAGTCATAGATTAATATAGAAGCCTTGGTGATCATTTGTTTTATAAAGTGGTGGCTGAAAAAAGACCTCTCTAGATAAACTGTGACACTCTACTTCTCTGAAGGTTTCATACACAAGAATGAGAGCCAGGAGACTTCAAATACAATGTTGAGACATCAGTAGTCTGACAACAAGTGCAAGATAATTGTACTAAATGCTACTAATAGTGAGAATTAAATGTTAACAGGCATCAATAAAAGTATTTTTCTTATATAATTTCAATTAATTTTGCTTGAAAAAAAAGTTAAACTTTAAAGGTACAGTGTGCAAGATTTAGGAGATATATTGGCAGAATATGGCAAAATGGAATATTCATATAAATGTTTCATTAGTGTATTATCACCTGAAAATAAGAATCGCTGTGTTTTTGTTACATTTGAACAGGCGCTTTCATTGTTTTGACAACTGAGTTTAGGGAGCCAGCATATGATTGAGGGTCACAACAGGAAAACTCATGAACTTGTCATCAGATTTGTGATTGGTTTCATCACGGCGTTAAACGTTAAATTTCTTGACCACTGGATTCACCTGTTAGCAGGTCACAAGCCACATCAATTCATCTGTCCCCAGAGGTCAAATAAAGTAAGAGTTGATCTACTTGAGAACTTGAGAACGATTAATCAAATATTAACCACCTATTTGAATAATCGATTAATTATTTTGTTTTGTTTTTTAGAAAAAAAAGTCAAAATTCTCAGCTTCTCAAACGTGAATACGTTTTTTTTCTTCTCTAAATACAGTAAACTGAATATCTTTGGGTTGTGGACAAAACAGGACATTTGAGGATGTCTCCTTGGGCTTTGAGAAACGTTGTTCAATGTTTTTCACCATTTTCCAACACTGTATAGACCAAACAACTAATCGACTAATTGAGAAAATGACAGACAGATAATGGATAACTGAAATAGTCATTAGTTTACAGCCCTAATCCTGAAAACCTCCTTTTCTCCTCAACCATAGTGTTTTTCCCATGGTGCCATTTCTATCTCAATTCCACATTAAACTGTGTAATGCATTAAATTAAATGTGTAGTGTAGTGTAATGTATTAAATGTAGGCTATTGAAGGGGGAAGTATTGACATGGAATGATTAAATTATAATCTTTGCATTTAATATCACTTTCGGGGGCTGCACGATTGGCCATTGGTTGTGGCTTGTGGGAAGTGTGGGTCCTCTTCCATGGAGGCAGCCATGTTGAACTGCTGTGTTTCTCCAGTAGCTCAGAACAGACAAACCAAATGCTGGTTCTCGGTTGGGCCTTTTGTGAGTTTTTGCAGACATTGTAGTTTCTTCACTCTTGGAGGGGGAGGGTCAGGCCATTGATATTCATTTGGTTGAAACTACAATCTCACCAAATCCTAAACACTGACACACTGGTCCTTTAACTGAGTGGCGGATTAAATGTCTTCATTCAGAACAGCTAGATATGGCAATTTTCCTGAATTTTCCTGCTCATTTGATAGCGTCGGAAGAGAACACTATATCCTCTGAGATGAAACCATTCTGTAAATAATAATTGCAAGATAGCTAATAATCCATTGCATTAGAAATCCTCCTTTTGAGAATTTCCCTCTCATGCCAGAAATCCTTAAAACCCTCCGTGCCACATTTTTCCAACGGTAACACCATTACACGATGGAATTTAAAAAATCATTTTGTGTTCAGACAAAATGATTACACAGAACAGCTTTCTACATTAAGCAAAATCTCAAGGCGTACCAGACGTTACAGCCTGGCACCACGGTTCCCACCACTTCACTGTCGCTCAAAGCCTGCTGGCTGTGATGTGTGATCATGCATCACAGAGCTAATGTCTCCCCTGTGAGTCAGCCTCTCTCTACCTTGTCAGCCTCGGCTTCCCAGCCTTCATCTACTGCCAGAGCACGACCACATGACGACTGGAGAGAGGCTGTCGGCTGCTCGTTCCGTCCTTAGAGCTGTAGCCGCCGAGCTGCTCAGGACTCCCTGCGAGCTCCATACAGTAACGTCGACTTCAGTGTTAACAATCATTCACACTTCATTGATCAGGCTTACTGTGTATAAAGGTCTGAGTTATGTAGTGTGTGTGATCTGCTCTGTGAAAGGCCTAAACAGCTAATGATTTATGGCTAAATACACTCAAAAATCCTAGAATACAGCTGTATTGTACGTAATTAATTAGTTTATGCTGTTGCTGCAGCGTACAGCGGTGAACTTTTAGGGTTACAGCTGAATTGTCACACATTTTGCTCATTTGCATTGTGTTCAACAGGCTGCTGCATGTGTGTGCGTGTTGGTTCTGCTCGCTCAGCGTTTGTGCGTGGTCAGGGCTTTGTTGTGACCAGTGGGTTTTCTCTGCGCAGGGTGCTGCTCCGGGTCAGAATGCTCTACTACCTGAAACAAGAGGTGATAGGAAGCCAGGCCCAGAAGGTGCTGGACGGCGTGGACTCCAGGTGAGCTACTCAGATGTTACCTTACATACACTTCCATTTCTACTGCTCGAGAATCTTGAAACACAATCACTTTATCCAACAAGTATTTCCCACGACACAGTAGATGGTGCCTATAACACTCTGCCTAGTATAGGATAATTTCTGACCTGCTCAGATAATGGAATCACTTTATTCATGATACGCACAGGTCAGATGGATTTAGCAGCTTCAATAAAACATAATTGGCAACAGTAAAATTTCCATATCGAGGTGAAATATCTGCCTTAGACATTTTCTCTCCTTGAGTAGCGAGTGTAGTCATTAGCATATGGTATCAACCTGTTGAAGGAAGAAGCAACTGATCAGCTAAATGTAATAGATGGTTTTGGAGCTCCACCTGCTGGTCAAAGATGGGCAGTTTATTTCTGTTTTCTACCATACAGCGCTGTTGAAAATGGTTCACAAGTAAATCACTGTTTAAAGTTAAGGGAGGCTTTTATTGTTTCTTAATTCTCATTTTGTTGTTCAACAATAAAAGCCCTTTATGGGGAGCAGTTAGGAGTGGTTGCTTTGACAGCAAATTAATACAGCAGATGGGAGCAGATAAAAAAAATCCAGCAGGCTTATGTTTAAAATTATGATATAGTATACAGTATTTTATAAAAACAAACAGAAAATGTCACGGTTAAATACTGTTACTGTTATTATTTGATATTTTCCTGTCTCAAATAAAAGCTTAAAAATCTGCAGAGCACTGGGTCCTGAGATGTAGTGCTTCTTGCCACAGTTCATTTGCAGGGATTTACTTGGTTCTCATGCCGTGTTGTAATAGAAGGACTGCTCTAAACACAAATATTCTCCCACATATCTGTCTAAATCTCCTCCTTCTCTTCAGTGAGATAAAGATCTGGGTGCCAGATCCTGACCACTCTGAGCTGCCAGCTTTGTGGTGGGATGCCATCGCTGACAAGTGTCTGCTGCTGGGCGTCTATAAGCATGGTAAGAAACTTCAGTTCTTGCTCTGATTTATTTTAATTAAAGGCGAAACTTTGTGATACATTCACTGTAATAAAATACAAAATTACCATATGTCATCAGAGATTAAGAGAGCAAGCCAAGCTGAAATACTCACTTCTCTGACAACACTACAGCTGGTGTTCTTTGAAATTTCTACTGTGGTCCTTACTTGTGTTATTGTTCGCCCTTTGTGCATCAATTAGAGTACACATTAATGTCGAATGTCCACTGAATGAGTTGGTGTCTATGAGTCATAAGAAATCAAAAATGATCTTTTAGGAGTAGATGTTTATAATGGTTAAATTGAGCAATATATGAATGGAGTATGGTGGACAGAAGACAGGGAGTCACTGAAAACCTTTTTTTTATTTTGTTTTCAAGATAATTGGCTTTGCTTTGCATCAACAGACAATTGACACTTATAAACAGCTGATTAACTTTCAGTAGAGTACTTGTCCTCGCATGTTATTGTAAAATTACAATGATGAGTTTCCTCGAGTCTGGGGAGGAGGGAGCAGGGCAAAACAACTTGTCTCAACCATGGACGGTATATTAAATAGGACTTCAACCTATTTAATATACAATCTATGTCTCTAACTCACTATTTGTGCTGCAGTACTTATGTTGGATTTGTAATCGTTACATATTGTTCCTTTTAATAAGGTAATACAAATGTGAACCATGTCCTCTGGAGTTAATATTAAACTCAACTAGTCTTCTATCTAGCCTGCTGTATTTTCAAAGTGTCTGTGGTCACTTCGCAGAAGGGGGAAAGGTCAAACATTAACAAGCTACAATGTATCAAGCTCAGAAGTTAAAGTTCCTCTAAGAGATTGTATTTTAAAACACAATTTTAACTGATAATTTCAGCTTCATGTTTTTTAGTGTCCGTGTGTTGTCCCTTGATACCAGGTGATTGTGGGAAATCCTCCAGCTTGCGTATATTGCCTAGTCCCTAATCTAAGAGTTTCCATGCATTATCCTTTGCTAACCTTGGTATTTGCTTGCCCTCCTCTGCACTTACAGGTTATGAGAAGTACAACACTATTCGTGCAGACCCTACCCTGTGCTTCATAGAGCGTGTGGGACGACCGGATGAGAAGGCCATCGCTGCTGAACAGAGAGGCAATGATTTCATGGATGGGTGAGTGCATCACACTAGTCCTGAAAACTAGTCCTGTCGCCTTTGTTTTAATGTGCTTGGGTTAAATTTAGATAATTTTAAAAAAATTGTGTCAGCTAAGTGGTCGAGTCCAAAGATGACAAATTTACTCTGTGTGTGTGTGTGTAGGGATGTGGATGATCCAGAGTACAAACCTGCTCCAGCCCTGCTGAAGGACGATATGGAGGTAAGGTCACATGAACTAAAGGTGCAGGTTGTTTTTTCTAATAAAGCATATTATGTTTTGTCCCGACATAAACAAACTGACTTCTCATGCAGGATGACGCCTCTTCCCCTGGAGACTTGGTTGTCACTGATAGCGCTGGAGGTGAGTATTAGATGCTGGTATTCCACAGCCGATTATCATGATTACAAATAGAAATCTGACAATAAGAAGTTTGAACTTACTGTTTATTACTCTAATCCAGATGCAGTTCCAGTGACAGAGGGTGAAAACATCTATTGGCCTTCGTCCTCGGTCCTGACAGCCAGGCTGAGGCGTCTCATCACAGCTTCTCAGCGCTTCACCAAGAGCCGGCAGATCCTCCAGATCCACCAGACTCAGTCCCAGTCTCAGCAGACCATGATACTGTCTGCTCCACTCTGCCCGCTGCCCCCGACACTCAATGACACCATCAACCCCAAGATGGCTGCTAAGATTGAACGCCAACAAAGGTCAGAACACATCACAGATCAGTGTTGGCTGCAGAATAAAATAGGCTGTTGTTCTTCGATGAGTGAGAAACAATGTGTCATTTTCCTCAGATGGACGAGGCGAGAAGAGGCCGACTTCTACCGTGTGGTCTCCACTTTTGGTGTTGTTTTTGACCCAAACCTTGGCCGGTTCGACTGGACCAAGTTCAGGGCGATGGCTCGGCTGCACAAGAAGACTGATGAAAGTCTGCAGAAATACCTGTGTGCTTTTACCGCCATGTGCCGACGGGTGTGTCGCCTCCCACCTAAAGAAGGAGGTCAGAAGTCTACCTGCTTATTCACACATTCAGACAAACTGTCAGTCTTTATTTGTACACACCTTAAGTCTGGGCACTGACCACATCAACATTTTGACTTTGAGCAGTCGCCCACAGAAAGTCTTTTACCCTGCTCTACCCTATGATCACAGCAAGAAATTATACTTGAGATATTGTGTCATACTTGTGCCTGTGAAATGGGTCATATTAGGATATATAATCTATTTATGCTTTACCCCCTGTCTCAACCACAAGCCTGTCAGGTGTGTTTCTCACTCGCACGTCACACGCAACAGAAGTACTTTTATTTTAATCTATGCAGCTGTCTGCACCAGCTCCTGCAGGCTCGCGTCTCAGCTGTGTCTCACGGGCACGACCTGTAGCGTTTATTTATGCTTTAAGTCTATTTCTTCAACAAACACATGTAAACATGAGGTTGATGCCCAATGAAAAGTCACTAAGTAATTATATTTATCTAAATTTCACAATCTAGGCAGAGCAGAGTGTGCTCCAGAGAGCAGCTCACTCTGCTCTGGTTTTAAACCACACAGACTCTCTCTTCACTTACTTCTTTAACTTCTTCTGCAGAGTTTATTCTTTGGTAAGATTATTTTAACAGACATTGCAATTGAGACATGATACATGATGAGTGAGAATGATCATTTTTGCATTATAGTTTAAATTTTCACAGGAATAAAAAAAAAAAAAAATCATGACGATGACATTTGTTGTGGTCTGTACCCAACAAACATTTATAATGCTGTTGCATGCATCACCACTGCTAAACTTCCCCTCTGCTCTGATCACCTACACCTGTCTGCCCTGAGGACAACCACCAGCACGCTCTTCTCTTTTGCTCAACCACACTCACGCACACACACTGCTAGGCTCATGCCACAAAAATATGTGCTGTGTTGATAGAGAAGTAGATCAAGAGTTTTCACCCATGTCATTGGAAAACTGCTTAGAAGGTTTGGCTGTTCATTTGCTGCTGATTGCTTGGAAATGTACGGACAAGACAGAACTGGTATAGACAGAGGCTTCAGCGTTGCGTGAATGCTGTCGTCATGCAAGCGTGATGCTGACGTGATGGTGTAGACATGGGGTAAGGGTCACACCTACTCTGCACTATGCCCTGATGTCACATCTACACTTTTCTCAATATGATGTTATTAACATAGCTTCAGCAACTGCAGTCTGTAGT
>JAJHUR010081888.1:0-16003 GCA_027495735.1 Lutjanus campechanus | reverse complement strand
TTTTTTTTCACATTGTTGGATGACTCAAGTCATTAAGTTTCAGATAAAAGACTTACCAAACAACAAAGATGCTCTCAACTTGTTCTCCGTTTTGCAAATTATCACCACCTTGCAAACATTCCCACGTCCAATTTCATTACCATCAATAAATCCCTAAGAGAGAGACTGCTGACCCCGCCGTGGCAGTTTGGCAATGTGGCACATTCCAGGGCACGGGGACATATTTGTGTGGCTTGGGAATATGATTTGACCAGATTTCTTAAAATGATTCAGAGTATAATGACGTTATTTCGACACAGAGTTGTGTGCAACAAAGCCAAATGTCCTGTCTAGACATTCTTGCACGTCACCGAGTTTTTGCAAAGCCAAAAGTCCAACAAGTTGGCATTTAAGTTTTTAACAGATAAAGTATGTGACAGCAAATTCCTTTCCAAATTCTTAAGATTCACAGTCTCTGTGCTGTATCACTATTTCTTAAAAATCCCAGGGCCATCACCCGTAAATTGAAGTCATAACCTGTGGATCATTGCATGATCAAATTTTGACCAAATCACAAAAATGTGATAGAAGGCCCTCTAAAGTGCCCTTCCAACATTATAAAATGCCCCCTAGGGTGCCCTTCTAGTGGATAAAATGTGGTAAAGTGCCCTCGATGGTGCCCTTCTAGTGGTCAAAATATGGTAGTATGCCATCTAGGGCACATGGTAATGTGCCCTTCTAGAGGTCACAATGTGGCAAAGTGCGCTTCTATCAGGCAAAACATTATAAAATGCCCTTTGGGGCGCCTTTCAAGTGGACAAAACCCGCTAAAGTGCTCTCTAGGGTACCCTTCTAGTGAATAAAATGTGACAAAGTGCCCCTCTAGCGGGGCATAAGCTACTCTGCATACTAGAAAATTATTTGGCCTCTATGTGCCTTTACATTGTTAAATAATTCCCTGTATGTTTATTAGGATTAATGGTTTTCACCGTGGTAAAGTGCCCTCTAAGTGGTGACCTTTTCATTTCTTTTGCCCCTGCCCCTCAGACAGCCTGAGTCTGCCGAAATGAAATCCAGATTCTCCTGGACACATTGCAGCTTTTTTGCTATCGATCTCTGCACAGGTAATTACTGCTGGACTGGAATAATAATTGCCAGGAATAATTGTAAATCTAACCTCAGCACAGGCTTGTTCCTCAGTTTCAGGAGTTTGTCAGTCGCACCTCCACTCTCATAATTAAGGCTACAGACGTAAATATTCATGTGAGTGTTTGTTTTGAAGCTGGCATATCCTCAGAGCCCCAACTGGACTTCTGTTGATCATCATGAAGCTCCGGAGGTACTTCCACCTGGCAGAAGAGTGTGAACAGGTCATTATTTTCAATATACTGTATATCTCCTACTTTCCTACGTAGCATGACTGAGTGTTAATACCATTTATAAGTATTTTACAACACACAATAAACTCAGGAAGGGTAGTTGTGACATTATGAGGTGACAAAAGTGGCCTTGCTTGTATGTTTTGCTCTTTTCAAACATTAACCTTGTGAATATATCTGTAGGAACACTTTTCTTCAGGGCTTTTGTGCTTTCGTCTGCTCCTTTAAAGGTGGCGCACCTTTTGTCTTTTTCTTGCCCTCCTGTGCGACCAATGTTTTCTCCACACTGCTCGACCATTCAAACTTCACGCTGTCAAGGGCACAGATCCCATTTGTGCTTATTATGTGACCTTTTACTACAAGCAATGAGAGAAGGAGAAAACGGTGGTCGATTACATTACTTCGTGCTGTTTACAAGGTTCCTTATTAGGTCACCTCAATTAGTTTGAATTCTTAACGCTAAAATAAATAAGACTGATAGGACCATATGTTTTCACAGTAAAAAGTTTACTGACAAGACTATCTTCTGATTCACTTCAATCTACTTGCACAGTCGGCACAAACATCATAGACTGTATAATGTAACATCATTAAGTAACCCAGACTTTCCCAATCCCGGACCTCAGGACCCACTGCCCTGCATGCTTCAGATATCTCCCTGCTTCAACACACCTGATTCAGATGATCAGCTCGTCATGAAGCAGAGAAACGCCTAAAACACGCCACACAGACATATAGCTTTTGACTGGTCCTGCACTTTTACAGCGCTTAGTTTCACCCAACTTATTTTAAATACATATTTTAAATTATATTTAGAAATCATGTTTTGAGGGGCACTTTAAGGGGACAGGGGGGATTCGTCGCCCTTTACCAATCGCATGTGATGACAGGCAGGTACCATGCCATCAGGTTAAAAGCAGATGAGACTTCATTTTCCTGGTGCTCCCGATGGCCAGTCAGGGCGACCTGGTGTCACTTCGGAGTGTGCAGACCCGCCAATCCACCATGACAGTCATGTTTTGCCTCACCTAGGCGAGAAAAGTGCACAGGCTCTCATTCTGCAAAAAGGTAATAATAATAAAGCTTGCTGAGATGTCATTTCTGTTACAGTTTGATTAGGTTTAGGCTATAAAACTACTTGGTTAGGTTCATGAAAAGGTCATGGTTTGGGTTAAAACAACTACATCTTTAAAACAATCAACTTTCACTGTATAATTCACATGAGAAACAAACTCTTGTCTCTTGTGTGAAAGTCCTAACCACCCTGCCCTATAGGAGAAGCAAAACGTGACTCTGACATGGTATCCTCTACAGTATATGTGAGACTGGGCTGGTCCGCGCCCTCTTAATACACACACATACACACACACATTTGACCACCCACTGTCCCTTGGCGTGAACGGTTTTGAAGAATGTGCATGTTTATTAGCAAGAGTAGAATGGAAAGAACTGCTCCCCGATAGAGCTTTGAAAAGATTAATTGATAAGCCTGACTTTAGAAATGCTACAAACACGATAATATGATAATGGTTTGCTTATTATTTGTCTGCAAATAATTATGTGAGTCATGACTTGGGCTATGATGGTTGCAGGCTGGAACATTTTAGGTGAAGGGTGCCTCAAATCCATCACAGTGCATGTTCACACTTTTAGACATAAATGTTTTGTTTTCATTCACATACTGAAAGCTGCTATGTCTACTGTCTATTATGAATTTGGACAGTTTTCTCACTGTGAAAGTGTAGACACCTACAATATTCTTTCTCTCAAACCCCATGTAAAAAGGGTTTAAAAGTGTGAAATTGGCATCACCATTTTGGTAGTTTTCTTTTTTGTTTCCATTGTGCATTGAATGACAATCAATATGAAGCAGTTCTTGGTGAAAAAAATACGTTTCATACGAAAAAGAGATATTTTAGATAAAATATCACCTTAAACTCCAACTTGACAATTTGAAAAAACATGCAAAGACTAACAGTTCAATGTTGTTTTGAGCTAAATGCTAACGTCAGCATGTTAACATGCTCACGATGACGATGCTAACACGCTGATGTTTGGCAGGTGTAATGTCTACCATGTTTACCATCTTAGATTAGAATGTTAGCATGCTAGCATTGCTAAAGACAAACTACAGATGAGGATGACAGGAATGTCATTAGTTTTGCAGGTATTTCGTCATAAACCAAAGCAGAAAACATTCATCAAGTAGTTGTTGGGAAAATGTCAACCCATGGTGGCGCAAGAGGAACAGTCCGATGATCGCTAACGTCAGTGGGAGTCAACTTTGAACGATAAATGTCTGAACAAAATTTGAAGGCAATCCATCCTGTAGTTGTTCAGATATTTCCAAAGACAGATTGCCATCCCTACATCCAAAGCGTAGAATTTATTTTGTCTAATATTTGTGAAGAATTAATGGACATTAGGACATATAGTACAGTATACTTCAGTATACTCCCCATCCTTGTTCAGGATTTTCATTCCTGTATAACGTCTGTCTGCAAGACTCCAAAAGGAATCCCTCACGCTCTCCAAGTTCACTGTCTAGGTCCTCTCTGCCTCGAGAGGAATGACCATCAGATCAGCCATCCTTCACTGAAAGCTGAACAACTGCATTGAGGATTTTTATTTTTGAAATGCTTTAGGTATGTATAACTAATTGCATTTCATTTTCACATGTTTGAAAAATGGATTGATGCTCTACTGACCACTTCACCAGCACGCCATCCTCCTGCACTGATGTGCAACAGAGTGCTGTGTCCAAATGTCAGCTCCAATTTCATCCTCCAACTTTTTGGGGAAAATAAACAATAACATACTGAAAGGGTGTGTGTGACTTATCTTTTCAGGTTGATATATGAGAGGAGTTCCCAAACTTTTCCATGTGAAGGCCCTCCCAAACTGCATTAGCTTATGGCTTGATCCTCCCTTTTGCAAGTTTACTTTAAAAACCCAAAGTCATCTGTTTAGACAGTTTTAAACACTATTTGAGAAGCAAAGAATGCATTTGGGGCTCATAGCCATTTTTACATGGGGCAGTAAATCCATACTGTGTGCTATATCATGCTTTTGAGTTTTACTTGGCCAGGAGTTCTCTGGATTTTTTACCGCTGAGTTTTTGTGGGCTGAGCTGTTCATTTGTCAGGTCTTTTCTTTTTCAAAAACATGTCCATGTTTGTGAGTTAGCACTAGCTAGCTTGCTGCAAGATAGCTAGTTGATTGGCAGACAATTAGAAAGATGGGCATGGCAAAGAAGAGTCCTCCTTTGGCGCCCCTTGGAGGCCCAGGCCCCACTTTGAAGAACGTATTTGACTCATATTATGAAATGATCATAACTGCATCTTATTAAAAATGAAAATAATTAAATAAAAGTTTAAAAAAAAAATCTAGATTTCAAAATCTACCCCAGCCCTCCGCCCCCTTGCATTTGAATGGCCGTGGTGCCTCTGCCAAAGTATACAGTGTTGTCAGTCTGCACATTACAAACCTAATTTCACGGTGGCTACACCTGCTGAATATCAGTTCAGACGCTGTCCACAAGTGGATTGATCTAATCACTGAAAACTCTTTTATACTTGAGCGATATCACTTGGAATTGTTAAAGCGTTGAAATGTCTTACACTGATTTGAACAGCTGCAACTTGTATTAACAAGTAGGATGTAACTATGGGAAAAGAGATTGAGTTTGAGTTCCGGAAGAGGTAGAGACAGATATGAAGATATGTGCGAGTTCCCTGGAAGAAGCCGAAATGAATATGTGGGTCATTAGCCTTCGGTAAATTAATACCATACTGGATAAACTAGACAAACCGCCTGAGTCAGTCTGTTCTGCAGAAAATAGCATTTTAATTGAAGTAGGAACTGAGGTAGGAAATCACTTTTCAATCAGTTTTTATCTGGAAACATTCTTGTTTTCTTTCCTGAGTAACATGAAAAGGGTCACCAGCATATCTTTCCAATAACTGCCTCTCTGTTTCAACATTCATGTTGTTTTCGGGCAGTTATTTTTTTATCAACACTGATCCCCTTTATAAACTAGGACGTGCCATAAATCATTGAATGCCATGACAGCCAGTTGAGACACGAAAGGGAATGTATGTCTTAGATTTATGTGACATGGTAATGATGTGTAAGCAGAAAGTTATGTTCTGGAGATCATAATGCGAGTATATATAACGCAATGTACTGCAGGGCTAAACAGACAAATCCACTTCTCATTGAAAAAAGAGGAAAAATAAACTTTCTGTATGTTGAAACACGTCTTCTCTTATTTTTGCATGGTATTATATGGTGAAGTTAAAGGCTATCTGTCACTGTTTGCTGATTATGTTGATTTAAGATGTAGATTCTGTGTAAAACAGCTAGTATATTGATTGGTACAGTCAGTGGTGGAATGTGCATTTACTCAGGTATTGTTATTAAAGGGTAGTTTAGGTATGTGTCAGGTATTTTTTTAAACCTACCCTCTAATTTTGCACATTTTTAACCTTCTCTTTACCCAGAGCCCGAGACTGAAACAGTGTCTCCCTCAAGTTGGCAGCTCTGCCAGCAGCAAAATAAAAAGAAACGCTGATATGATATGAAAACGGTCATGATTGCAAAAGATTGCAGCAGATTGCGTCTGCCTTCTCCTGAGCTACTGTTCCTCTTTTCCGTGGGAAAGGGAGTCGGAGCTACACGGCACTTTGAATGACCCCGGCTGGACTACATCTGTGATCAGGATGCGAGCCCTGATGTCCCTTCCTGACCTCGGACTCCAGGCCAAATAATTAAGTGTGTGATCTGTCGGAGATAAATGTTTTCCCAGAGAAAGTGAAAACATTTGATGCTTCTCTAATTCCACTGTTGTGAGCACGTTTGTTTGGCACGTGTGATAATGCACTTCTCTGGGTCAAGAATTTGTGTTTTCTTTGGTTAATTTGCACCACCGCCCTACTTTGTCTCAGAGGAGTGAAAGTCTGTGTGGGCTCTGTTATTGTGATCATTCCATCTCTGCAGTTGTCAAGAGCTGTGAAAGGCCCCCTGCCATGTGTAATGACCCAGGAATGACGATGAAGAGACAACTGTACTGTTTTGGTGCAAGTTGCTGAATTTAGGAGATATCGGCTGTAGAGACGTCTGCTTTCTCTCAAATATAATGGAACGAGATGGCACACGGTTTGTGGCGCTCAAGGCTGCGAAAAATCTATTTGAAAAACTCAACAGCAATGTCTCTTTCCAGAAACCACGACCCACTTACCCAAGATAATCCACAGATCCTGTTGTGAGCTGTTGTTTCATGAAGTTTCTCTACATCTCTCCGTCAGATATCTCTGAAACTTTGCAGCTCTCACCAGAACAAACCACAGACAAGAGGAAAAATATGTATATAATCTAATATTGACCCTTTAAAAGTATGTACCCTCTGCAAACTGGTATTGGTATAGTGATCGTTAAACAGAGTCGAGACAAGTCCTGAGTAAAGACTGACAAGTCCTGAGTCCTAAACATGCCATAACATGCAAACATAAATGCCATTTTAACATCAAAGTGTCAACTTACCGTTCTTTGTGCAACCTCAAATGCTGAACAAAGATTGAAGTTGTTGTGTCTCTGTAATTTTCCTCTCACACATTATTCAGACTGCAATTTATTTTTTGTTGACCACTTTGTATTTTTAGGTACGCCAATGAAATTATCTTTGGTATGATTTTTTTTTCCAGTGAGAGAAAATGAAGGGAAATGAAATGATTTGTAACCCACTTTTTAAATAACACACTGGGTTAGGAGAAGGTATCAAGTATTTTCAAGTCAAACAGCTCAAGTCCAACTTTAGTCACTCGCATTGTTGTTCAGCCCGTCCTCACCAGAGGCACAATCATGTTGGCTGCATGTACGCGCAGCTTATTCTGACCCATAATTCTGTTTGTTAGGCGGCGACCTCTAGTGGGCATAGTAAGTATCACAGAAGAAGTATACAGAGCAAGAAAGTTACATTTGCAGGAGGTGGGGTGAATTAGAGTTCTGCACTGGGTCAGGTACTTGGTGAGTAACCTGCAAAAATGCTGTGTAACAGGTAAAATGTCCATTTATATAAATTCACAGGAATCAGCACAGGTAAAAAAGAACTAATTACAGGCAGGCAGCAGGTGAAAATATAGTAATGTTATTTTCCCTGAAGAAATCAGAAATGAAAATGATTGTCTTTTTTACATTTATATTTGCTAATACAGTAATATCAAGCCGAATTAACTGCCACCAGGGTTTTATAGTGAAAGTCTCTGACACAACTTTTGACCCCACATCCTGCCAAACAATGGGATGTTACTGTTTGATCTGACAGTGATGAAGGCTAGCTGATTGCTAGAACTGATGAAATAAAGGCAATGATAGCCCAGTGGATGATGCCACCACCATTGTGGACAATACACCGTTGAAGGCCAAGTCAGACATTTGAGAGGCTTTTGAGGCGCTCAGAGACTGAGAACATTTTCAGTGGCTTTACTGCTTGTAGAAAGTTTCAAAAAGTAGCTTTTGATGGCTGCACGCAATGCTCGTTGTCACTATGGAAACGCATCAACAGCTGCAGGTGCACAGCTGCAGGTGCACAGCTGCTGATGCACAGCTGCTGCACCGGTTGAGAACACAAGCGAGCGACTGTGTGTTTAATCACACGTGCGCAGGTTGGGTTGCAGGGCTTATATTCAAAATAGATAGTTAACAGACCATATCGCTATGGTAAATTTATAAAAAGCATGTGGTGTAGTACAAGAGAGATTATGTTGGTCTTCATCCAAATACAAAAGATCTTGGTTCTGGATGGGTCATTTCTCAACCAATTAAAAGTGGCATCAAACATTTTCTTAAAGTTACCCACAGATAAATTGTTTATCATAATTACCTAAGAAATTACTAGTAATTCTCTTTGTGGCCCGTGTGGACGAGATGAGAAGTGAGATTGGACTCTTCGGTAGCTCCTTTTGGGATCAGCTTGACAAATTGGACCTAGCAGCCACTCACTCCCATGTGACCGTAATGTGCCTGTTCGAGTTTTACCCTGACGATTTCAAAAAACATTCCCAAGGATGCCTGTCCCCCGGCCTCTTAAAAGCTGGCCTTACTTGGTTTTGTAAACACTGCCAAAAAAACGCTGCGGGCTTGGAAGGAGGATCACTACAGTAACAAGCTGGCATCCACGCCGGCAGAAGACAATAACACAGGCCAGAGCTGACCACTGCTGCCACACAGGCCAGGATACACTGATACAGCACACTCTGAGGATAAGGGTTCCACAAGGGTTCTTCCTGAAGGGCTGAGGTTCTGTTGGGAACCATTTGAAGGACCCTTTTTTTGAAGAAAGGTGTTGTGAAGAGTTCTTCGTTAGACTAAGGGTTCTATTAAGAAACCCGTTTATCCAAAGTAACACTTTTCTGACGAAAGAGTTCTTCAAGGGTTGTTGAAATCCTTGGCAATCTATTTTGTCAAGTCTTCTTTGTACCATGACATGAAAAAGGTTCTCTATAGAACCCCCTGAGTGGGTTCTCGATAAAACCCTTGTAATACAAAAAGATTATCATTAGAACCCTCTGAGTGTGTTCTAGATAAAACCACTAGTGGGTTGTAGATAAAAACCTCGGAATATAAAAAAGTTCTCTGTAGAACCCAAATGCGTTTTAGATAAAAAAAAAACCCTTGGAATACAAAAAGGTTCTTGATAGGAACCTCTCACTGCGTTCCTGGTAAAAACCCTTGCAGTATAAAAAGGTTCTCTGTAGAACCCATTGAGTGTGTTTGTGATAAAAACCCTTAGAATATCAAAACCCTTATAATCCCCCAAGTGGGTTGTAGATGTAACCCTTGGAATTTAGATTTAAAGATGTAGAGACACTGGAAGGTCATGTGACACATTAGAAAACTACTAATAACATCAAAACAAATGCAAAACTAAATATACTTCTGGGTTGAGAGGCTGCAGAACTTATGACATGAAGAAATTATTTGTTCCTGTAGACAATCAAATCAATGATAAAACTGACCTTTGTACAGAGTCACAAGTTCAAACATCCGCTTTTTGACTTAGGCTCATTGTGTTGTTACACAGTTTCGCTTGGCGAAGGGAAAAATCGTGAGTGCTCCCTCCCTTCATCGTTCCTCTGGGAATGAGGAACCGAAAACACAGAAGCCAAACTGGTTAATAAAGTGCACAGTCGGTCACACAGTAGTGTTGTTGAGATGACAGAACAGAGACATAAACCTCATGGGCTCAGGATCCTTTGCAGGACCCCGTCGTGAAGCGGAGAGGTCTGAGGGTTTTGTTTTTTTTCACAATAATAACCTGCTCACTGTACATTATCCCACTTATTACATCGTTACGTGCCAATAAAAACAATATTTTGACTCAAAATATCATTTTAAAAATGATTTTATGTATCTAAAAACCATCTTATTGCTCCTCCAGAGTCTATGATTAGAAATGCATCCATAGCAACAGCCTGCTCTTCATAGCAACGGTCTGTTATAAAAAAAAAATAGACCTCAGAATCTAGTATTTAACAAAGCCATGCAGTAAAAAATAATTAATGCCTTTTTAATTAAACAATTTATTAAGTGTTAATATACTGCTTATAAATGCTAAACATTGGAGGTTAGAGTTCATTTCAAAAAACAAACAAATAAAAGTCCATAAGAACCTAAAGTTTTCATTTACTTTGACAGCACTGGTCAAAGCGTACTGCAAATACTTTCATGGAATTTTATTTATCAACTTGATCTTTTATGTTTATTACAAACATTCAGTGTAAATTTTTGTGTACTGAGCTTTTAAAACAGCGGTCCCATAAGTAGATACAGTTAAACCTCTGGCTCTGATAAGAGGAAACTGTGTAAATGAAAGTACAAGTGAAAGATCAGTGTTGTCAGTTAAACAATCAAATTGGGGTTTTTTTTTTCGCAAATATTTCCAGCTTTCCAAGTCATTACCGGGATCCACACAATTCATTCTAACTGGCACTACTGAATTTTGGTATTTATTTTCCTGAGAATATGAATGGAGAAATGACACTGAGTCTTAGTGTTTTCTTTTTAAGCAGTTGGGATGTAATGTTAACGGTAAATGCTTGTTTGTCTGTCCTGTTACTGTGATGTTGATGTGATTTATGTGTGGGTAAGCAGTCATTTGTTTGTCCAGGTCTCTTAATGAACCTTTCAAGGGCAACATTTTCAGTGCAGGCCATTTCCACAGAAACTCCTAAGATATCGTCAGCTTCACAGCGTTTTTTTTTTTTTTTGTTTGTTTTGTTTTTTAATGTGACTGCGGCCAACTCAGCTGTTGGACCAAGCCACTGTGAGCTCACCACATGAACAGCTAATCAGACTGAGATTAATAAAAATGTGGAGTCTGTAGCAATCAAGAACTGCATACAGAGAGGCCCAGATCTGTGACCTCAATTTGATTCACCAGAATTTCTGAAGTTTTGTCAGATTAACTAATGTGAGTTCTGTGAAATGAGTAAACATGTGGGTCAAATATCTGGAAATGGGCCGATTTCTGTTGTTTCAGTGTGAACAGGCTGCACATTTGCATATTGCAATGTGCCGTCACACATCAGAGTAAAGTTTTGTAAATACTGTATGTCCTTCCACATTTCCATAAATCTTTTGCTATTATACCTCTGTAACTCTTACCTGTTAGAGAAAAAAAATCAAGGGAGGTTTGATGAAAGTGATAAATGTGTGTCAATATTTTAGATCTCTATATAATTGATTTCTTGTAATCAATTAAAGTAAAAAATTGGCATTTTAGATTTGCATAAATGTACGCTCACAGATTTTCTTATAGCCCACAGCAAGGCCCTAAAATTCTAAACCTCCTTCCCAGCTCACAGTTAATCTTTTTAAAACTCAGATGTCTGATGCTCTGAGCACTGAGAAAATCTTTTAAAAGGTTTTTTCAAATCTTTCCTGATTACATAAGAGTAGATTGTCGGATATTCTATAGTTCTTGCTTTTTCAAATATGTAGCCAAGAACGTGCCTGAAAAGTTGAGCCCATCGAGACCCGATGCCAACAAAATTCTGTCCGAAACCAACCCAAACCCAATCCATATTAGCTGATTTCAGCCCCAACCCGATTACAGCTCAACGTTTTTTCTCATCAAGCTTCCCTCTATGCACCAAACAGTAGGAGCTTTCAGTGACAGGGACAATACGTGCAGGATATTGGAATTTGCAACAACTAAATTGTGGAGAAAAATGAAAATAAATAAATGCGGCCCGAACCCGACGTGAGCCCGTGAAATATGTGAGCAATAAGGCCCGACCTGACCCAAACTCGTCAGGTTCTGTCAGTTCTCATCTGGTTCGCGCGACAGATCTCCAGCTCTACTATTTAGCCACTAAATGCTACAGTGGCATTTTAGAGCTTTTTGTCCGGTAAGGGCTGCCTGAATGCATCTGGAAACGAAACTGATAGAAGTGAAGGAAACAGGTGCCTGACATCAGACAGACTTCTCAAGTCGTCACACTCTGTTTCTATATTTAGTCTGACTTAGTTTGCCTCCACGTTAACTGATTTTTCCGTGGAGGAGGAGGATTAATTTTTCCCTCCCCAATCACTAGACCTGCGTATACACCTTGACACCATTAGTCGCCCCCACGTCACTTACTGGATATTGCTTTTTTCTTTTAAGTGAGAAACTACTGTTTACTGTCATGATGCCAGACACACCCTCACCCTAATGGGTGCTACCTGCTAAGTTGGCTTGATTGAAGGTCTAGACTCGGGCTGCAGCAGGGTGAATGAGTGAATGAATGAGTGGAATGCATGTGAATATCCTGTGCGTTACGATTGTAACAAAAAATTTAAAAAAAAAAAACATATATAGTTTGATGCATTCAAGATATCTTTGTTCAATATTGGAAAACTAATGCAAAAAACAACTTTATCTTTCACGCCAGTGATCAGTTGAAAATGAATTTCTGCTTGGCGTCACACAACAGCGTCTGTTTGTAGTGATGACAGACGGGCTGTGAATGCATCATTTTGAACTTGAGCTTGTAGTTCTTCCCTACAGAGTTTATCAACTCTGTGGAGTGGGGCAGTCCTGGTGACTCATTTGGTAAAGTTCCCCTCTCCCAGTTTCCTATCTTCACTTCAGCTGTCCTATCAAAATATTAAGGCATAAAAAAGCTGTTGCATTAGGCCAGTATTTCTTAAACTTTCTACAGTTCAGCCACCCACCCACACGTTATACATAGCGACACCAGCGAGCTAGTTCAGGCAGTCATCTTGAGCTGCACCACTACTAAAATCTCCCATCTCCCCCTCTGCCAATCAGTGCCATTGCTGCCTTGCAACAGCATCACTGCCTGTTCATTCAGGCGCACCGCCACCCCAGCATCCACCTGCAGGCTCCGACAGTCCAAGATATGTGTTCGTCACTCCTCAATAGCTCTGTGTAAACATAATCTGCGAGGAGTGACGAGGTCGGAGCCTAGACGCCAAACTACAAGTATGTTATGTGAGCTGTCTGACTGAACTCCACAAATACGTACATACATAAAAAGCCACACAAAATCCAACTTGAAACAGGTTAATGAGAAAGAAGTGCATGTGAGGATGCACATAGTTCTGCAATGTTTGGCTGAATCTGAATCTCTGACTGTATTTTGCAAATCACTTCTTTTGTACATGTTCCTCCTACATCACTTCACGTAGCTCTGTTGGTACATGTACCCCACTTGGAGAATAGGGGCCTTAGACAGTTATATATAACACTTACAGTAAACATTTCCGCACATACAGCTAAAAATGTTAATGTTACACTGTGCTGCTGTTACAGTGCTATGGCCATTAGAATGAAATAACCTACCATTCTCATTGATCCTTATCTTAACTATTTCACAGTGCAGGTCAAAATGAAGTCAGCCAAAGGAATTTATAAGCATGCATGTGTTTGTGTGTGTCCAGCTTTGGATGAACCTCAGCCATCAGTTGTTGGTGGATAACATACAGTAAAGGAATCACATAAGAACTGACAGGAACTGGAACACACAGACCACAGAGCAGAGAACAGAGAACAGAGAACAACACAGTATGCACACATCAAAGTTTCCTCTGATCAGCACAGAATATCATGTTTTAACATTTTGTTCTGACCACAGGGAGGACTGGCCTTATAAAATAGGAAGTCTTGGCTTGTCAAGTGCGAAAGGGAGGTCCTAATTCCCACATTTACTATGAATGGAGACGACTGTGGTGTTTATGACATAACTATCTCTTCTACTACTTTGGTAGGCTCATAAGAACATATTTAAGTTTACATTAAACTATATTTTTCATTCACTTTAAAAGAACTTCATAATAAATTCTACTGTTTACACTGATTAATGGCAAACAAGACACATTGATGGGTTTCATAGTGGTTCCCAGCTAAGAGCAGCAGTCAGTATATTTTCTGTTGCTGTGCTTTGGTTAAGAAAACTCTGTGACATGTAGCCTCTGTGTTTTCCTTTGGTTTACTTAGAGTATACATCACTAAGCAGCGTTGGCTCGAGCGCACTCTGAGATGTCGGGAAGGCCGGGGGCTGCCATGTGTGATGTTGTGCTTCAGATGCCAAGTATTTCCACTGAGCTGGTGTTAGTGGATTTAATGTTACTTGCTGTTGTCTTAATGGAAACGGCTGGCACACAAAGCAGAGCGCACGGGTGAGCCGACGTACACGCACATGAGTACATCAGTTCCTTCAAAGCTTAAACATCAGCAGTAAACGCATAATTTATGCAGATCTGAGTGTAATCTTAATTTGTCCGGACTCCTCCAACAAAAGCTCTCTAAGGCGAGGAAGTATTGTGAAAAGCTTTGGCAATAAAATCACTTTGGTTAAGGTTTTGGGAAAGATCGTCATTTTGGTTAAATATCGATTTAAAAACCTCAAGTCTCAGTTGACTTATGAATAAAGCTGTCGTCACTACGACTGGACAGTGTATTGCATGATTGCCTACACTGGTGGGAAAGAAAATAAACACGTCGCCAGTGAAAATTTTACTGATAGATTCAGTATGAACATTTTTGCAGCTTGTCCGGTACGTTAATTAGCAACATTTCCTCATTATGTCAACAGAAAATGTATTTTGGTTGTCATTATGTTTACCTCAAAACATATTTACAGTTGAAAATTAATTGTATAAAAATGTCATTTCTAGGAGACAGGGCTGAATTGCTTAGTTACATGAGAATATTGATACCAATTCCATATCTGGACACTAAATATGAGGCTAGCTAGCAGCTGGCTAAGTTAGCTTAGCATAACGACTGGAAACATGGGGGAACTGCTAGCCTGGCTTTGTCCAATGGTAAATAAAAATCCTTCTTACTGCCTACCAGCACATTTATAGTTCACTGGCTAGTTATATGTTTTTTGTCTTTTTTTAAAATCTGTATCAAAATGGCAGTTATGTTGACAAGAGTCCAGTTGATTAGTTAGCTAGTATGCAGATTATTTTACCTGTTTGAGTCTGCCTGGCTGCAGCTTTTGTACCTATAAAAGTGACATTGATCCAGCTCTTGTCAAAAAAAAATCAAAAAAGTGAAAAAGCATGTCAGGGGTTTTATGTGGGACTATTTCTTGTCCTGAGGCTGGAGTCTTATTGCACATAACCCCCATAATATTGTTGTTTTTATACTTTGTTTTTTATACAGATTAAACAAGCTGCATCTAACATGCTAAGCGAGCTTTAGGGGTTAGGGGCAAGCTGCCCCCCCCAAACACACCGTTTCCAGTTTTAATGCTAAGCTAAGCTCACTGGCTACTGGCTGTGACTTCATATTTACCTTACAGACATGAGAGTGGTACTGCTCCTCTCATCTAACTCTTGACAAGAAAGTGAGTCAGCAAAATGTCGTTGAAAATACTTTTTCGCCAGTCGTTATATTAAGTATATTAAGATATTATATTAAAGATTTTTTCATGATGTTTAAAAGACAACTTTGCAAGGATTCCATTTACATCCATTTTGTGGAGCTGTTTCGGCGTGAACTTGTCAACTATCTTCAATTTACCGCAAATTATTTTAAAAAAATAAATTCAGCATATTAAAAAACTTAACTAAAAACCAAAAGAATGACAGTTGACGAAGCAGCAACTGCAAAATCAACATTTATTCAACAATTTTAAAACAAATGCCATTGTTTTCAGAGTATATAATCACAATATATAATTTACCATTCCCGTGTCAGAACCTCTGTCTAAGACTTAATTGTATGTTCATTGTCAAACTTCTTTAAAGCTATAATATGTAACATGTCCTGTATTTTGTTGAGTGTGTACTTAGGCCTACATTATATCACGTTTGCAGCAATGAAAACTCATTTCCCCCTGTACACTCACTCAAATTTTCCTAAACGTGTGAAAATGTTCACAGATGCACAGAAGTGCATAAACGCCCTTACAGGATGTAGTGTTTCCGTCCCCTCTGCAGGTGTTATTTCCTCATGTTGTGGCCCTACAGCTCCACTCTCTGGTTGTATTATTATTACAAATAAAGGCCCACTGCAGAAATTCAGATAATTATCAGGCTGACTTTGCAAGTTAGCCTCCGTCAAAGTGCTCCTGAGAAAAAAGAGCTGACATACCAGTTGGCTGATAATAAAAGCCTACTGTGGTGCA
>JAJHUR010081882.1:0-11989 GCA_027495735.1 Lutjanus campechanus | reverse complement strand
AGGAGATTCTCTCATATCTCAATCTATTACTTCCCAGCCATTAATTTATACTATATATTACATTGTTTTGTTGCCATTTAAAAAAATATATATATATATATTTTTTTGTTCATTTAGGTGAAAAAACTAGAAAAAATACACAACGCAAACAGCAAAACAAACAAATAATTTTTACCTGTTGGTCTGCATGTTGACACAGCAGCTCGGCCTGGGCCTTCTCAGCAGCTTCCCTGCGGTGTTCTGCTTCCATTTCTTCCCGAGTCTCCATGTTACACTGGCCGGCCAGAGCGGCCATGCGGGCCCCTCGCTCTTCCTTCAGCCGACCCTCCATGCCCAGCAGCTGTCCATGGAGCACACTGAGCAGCCTCTGCTGGGCCTGGGTGCTGGCCTGGCCCCGGGACCGCAAGCCGCCCAGCAGGGAGGACATCACGTCCTTGTAGATCTGAATCCGGGTGGCCTCCAGATTATTGGTGGCTCGCAGCAGTGTAGACATTTCAAGGCTTACAGGGATAAAATGCAGAGTAAGCAGAGTATATGTTGATACGTTGGATTTTCGCTGAAATATACCGCAAAAAGCCAAAAACATTCATCATCACCGGTGGATTTAATAATAATTTGAGTCATTTGTGATAATAAAAATATTTACTGTTCCTATTGCCCTTTTATATATGTATGGAAAGTGCTTTGTATCTTGTTTTGAAAAGCACGTTATAAATAAAAGGTAATATAATTATTAGTCCATGAGGGAATTAGACATTACACTAATTATTGATTTTGATGAAAAAGCAGCTCAGTGGTAAGCACAAGTGCTTACTGAATGTTGAAGCCAATACAGAAGTGTATCAGTATTTAGTTCTTCTTATCACTGATGCTAGCCTCAAAATAACTATTATATTAATATTACAAATTGAATTAAAAGTACATTAATACTTTTTTTCCACAAGCAGCAAGTGTCTTTATTGCCAGTTTGATGGTAGCCTTGACCATTTTTGTTCCATTAAAGGATATCAGACTTTATGGAGAAAAATGCATTCCCTCTTGGCTGGTCTACTCACTTCTCTAAAGCCTGGGACATGTTCTGGGGATCCTCCAGCACCATGGTGTCAACCATCTTGTCTTCAAATGCTGCCTCATCTTTTACCGTCTCGCTCATGTTGCAGTCAGCATACTCTGGGTCTGAATCACCTCTGTTTCTCTGAGGCAAGAAAATGTATAAAACTGTCATATACTGTATATAGTTCAGTTGGACAAAAATACTAATTTTATTTTCAACAGATAATATAGATAGATAACACTTGTATAACATTAACAAATACATATAGAGAACATCACACATATAATTAACACATTAATGTGTTTTTAACAACAGTTTGTTTAATTTTTGAATTTGTGATACCCTTTGCTGAAGAAGGTTCAGTCTGGTTCTGGGACCTATCAGGTTCATGGCCAGAAAGCCCAGTGACAGCAGCACCAACGTGACCAAGAACCCCGTGACATATCCAGCAAAATGAACGCCATGGTTAGGATAAATCTAAAACAGCGTGCAGACACATCAGACATCTTGAAAACAGCAAAAGAACAAAAATCTGATGTTAGAGGCTGCAAGTGTGTTTTCAGTTAAGGAATTTTCCACAACTTACCCTGTTGGTGGAATTCACCCTCAAGGTTAGATTAGCTGTTAACGGGCCAAACATACTGACATCATTCTATGGAGTCAAGAAAACAAGAAGAAAACAATACGCTGGGTAAGAAGACTGGAAATTATATACTGCAAATATTGGCGTAGTGAAATTACTAACATTAATAGCATAAGGATTTAACAAAGTTTTGAATTTGCTTTTCAAATTAAAAAGTGCAGAAACAGAGCCGCAGAAACAATACCTGTGAGGCGTTAGAGAAGGTGAGAAAAGCTGGAAGGTCCAGGACTTCACTCTTATGACTCCTTATGTGAGCAGTGTAATTAACAAGAACTTTGGATCCAGCTGAAGAAGTAAAATTCAGTATTATGTAATTTATTGTGGGTTAAGCATGCTAAAAAGGCTAATGTTTGATTTTTTTAAAGTGTAGACAAGACATGTTTGGCACAATTCTCATTTAAAACATTTTGACTCCCCGACATACCAGACAGTGAATCGATAGCAAACGTCTGGTAGCCTCTTTCCACCACCCTGCCTTCAGTTTTCAGGGGTACTATTCCAGAGATGGAGTCCCTCACAGCCACCTGAGACAGGTTGGTGCCCCCCACTGGACCCATGTTGTGAATCTGCAGGAAGAATATCAGCTGAGGAGGATCAGTGTCGAGCTTCACCTGGGGAGAACGTTTTTGAGCAGGAAGAGAATGAATCACTGGATGATCTTCAACATGTTCATTTGTAGTTTAAAATCAGTCCAGAAAAATATGTTGGAATCAAACGCATATGGATAAAAATGGCTGTATTCAAATTATGAGGCTGATGTACCTTTGCACACTTGTAAAATTTGACCCCAAATGCAGATGGAGGTGCCACACTCTGAACCTGCAGAAACATTTAACACAATGTATGATTAGTTTCATGCAACATGATAATAATTATTTGAATCATGTTCAGTGAGGTTATAAATAAGTATGGAAATGAGATGTAATATTAAGTAATTATGTGACAGTTTGTTTGGTAGGCCAATGGTGAAACAACATATAACCATTTCATGCGTCCTTATTTTAAGAACACCAATACCCAAAAGAAATAAATACAAAAAATCTCTACTACAGAAAACTATAGAAAAAATCCACACAAAAAGATGAAAGATGAAACAGTACAAATAAAAGTTTTGATATTAAACTTAAATAAACAATTTGAATTACCACTTACATGAAAAGGTGCACTACATCTGCATACTGTTGTTAGAAACTCACCTGCGGTAGAGCATGACCCGGGTTGTATCTGGTCAGTGTGCTTCTGCGGCGCCGGAGGTGCAAGATGTTTGACATGTAGGTAAATGAAGTGTAAAAGGAGTGTCCCCATGGACCAGCAGCAGCTGAAGAGGAGAGTGAGCCCTCTGCAGAAAACACCATGGGCCCATCGATTTCCATTGTACCTGTCAGGTTAAATATAAGGTGTTAAAACAGCAGTTGAACAGAGTGAAGCAAAGTTAAGAAGGCTGAAATTGACAATAAATAAATAAATGAATACTTTTGTATTGTACTACAAAAAAATAGTCTGTATATTACATATTTTTGGATAAAACAATTTCTTCAATCATCTGTATGTGTAAAATTGTGAAAAAACAACAACAATCAGACAGTATTTACCTGTCATGGAGTCATACACATACATACAATTGTTCAGCTGGTGTTTGAATGGATGTGAGTTGTGTTATTAACTGTATGGTTGAGTTATAAATTAAGAACAAACCATCCATCCAAAGCGATGTCAATGCTGCTGATTTCCCACCTGGGTCATGTTGCATTACACTGATACTGGAGAGGCTCTGATAATAGAAAATGGGTATTTAGTATTTGCCCAATGACAGCCTACAGACGTGTATAAAAAAGTGTACCTCTCAGAGCAATATCCACATACCACAAGTGAAATAAAATACGGTTCAAGGATACAACAAAATAGATAATCTCAACAATTTTTGTCTATTTTAAATAATTTTGAGTTGTCAAAACAAACATTGTGACTTTGGGATTTGGGTAACTGTGATGGCATTTCTCACTATCTTCTAATTTTTTTTACAAACCAAACAATAAATCTAGTAATGGAGAAAATAAACAGGAGATTAATCCATAATGAAAATAATCATTAGTTGCAGTCCTATATAAAATAGGTTAAAAAAAAAGAAAAAAGCTCCACCTCGACCAACTAATCCGGGGTACCACTTTAAGATTAGACTACCATTATAAATAATTTGTGAATGTGGTAACGTTAACTAAGTAATGAGAGAAAGGAGGATGAAGTTAGACCAATTCTGGATTCATGACAAGGAAAATACTATTGATCTGTAGCATTAGACCTCTCACCTCGGGGAAAGGACGTGGTGGTGTTGATGTGTGCCATGTTGAATCATGAGATGTACCGTCATAACACGGCTGACGTCCAGCAACACTGGACTCCAACACACCGGCATGTCGAGTATCATGCCGCCGGGTTACGTTGTGACAACAACGGAGATATAAAGGAGGTGGAAACAAACATGACGCTTGTATATTCAAGATAAATGTTAATATAGTGATTCTCTTCGCGACAAAGTGTACCTGAGGCAGCATTCGTAAGTTGGTGTGCCACCCTCACCAGGGAGAGTCGCCGCTAGCTAACGGGCTGCATTGTTTCTGGATGGTGCCACTGTTAAAATCCGCGATGAAAACATTTTCCACAGTTTGTACTCGAGAAGCATCAACCGTAGCAGCGTTTCGGAAGAACAAGAACATCTTACTTGAAATCTAATATTTCAGAGGGAACAACGGACGCTGTTTCAAATATTTATACAGGAACACAAGGTCCAACTTCACCGTTGCTACACAAGTTCGGGAAATATTTCCAAAACTTGGGAAGAACGGGCAACTCCTCAAGAAGCAATAATTTAACGTTACAATGACTTGTTTCCGGTATTAATTTTCAAATTAAAACGAGATGGAAGTCATAGACACCAAGCTACACCTAAATATGTCAGGGAACAATTGAATCATGTAACGATTTTTAAATACCTTCTGTCTGAATTTGCGTAAATGGTATTATTGGGGAAAATTCCCCCCTATTCTCACACGAATTACTATCATGCTTTTATTTTGAAGGCGAATGTATCCCTTTTCCGGACTAACTTGCGCTAGCTCTACTGTCTTGAAGCAAGTCGGTCCTCCTCTGAAATCTCCGTCCACCCATTGGCTAAAATATTCATTAAATTTCTCTTTTTGGAGAAAAAAGGTTGTTGAAGAAGTTGTTATAAGTCGTAGGTTGCTTATATTACAATATAGGAAACATTTTAAGGAGGAAAAATGTTCCTCGCTCAGAAGCTAACGTTACTTTCCTCTTTGAACAGAAAAGTTTTGTCAACGTTAGCTAACTAACTGTAGCTGGATGCCGCAGACAAAATGCTAACAGTCACTCAACTGTAGTTCTCCAACACTTTCACGAGAAATGACAGAGCAGGAGGTGATATCGGGATGCAGCACTGATGTTTTGGTCAGTTTTTCCGAGTCTCTGCACATATACACAGGACTGTTAACTGTGGCCACAGTGTGTGGAGGGCTTTCAGGAATATTAGCCGCTGCTCTCTTGTATGTCTTCTGCCTGAAACCTCTGCTGTTGACGAGACAAGTAAGCAAACAACACGCAACATGTGTTTCATCATTTGTCATTGAGACATTATATTTTATCTTTGGATTATGTATATTCTTGTGTTATCACATACAGGGCTACAATGCAAGACGACTGCTTGAACCAGATGATGGGGAATTAGACAACAACCAAAGTGACTGTGTCAGCAACAGCAGAAAAGAGGCTCCAAGTGGCACAACTAACGACAAAGTATTGTTTTCTTTAACATCCAGACAAGTTCCACACTGTCTGACATTTATTGTAGCTTTGCACTGGTGGATGTCAATCTATACTTGTAAATTGATGGCAAATACCTGGAAATGACTGACAACAGATGCTTTATCCAGGGTTACTCATTTTTGATGTTTACTAATTAACTTACCTCTAACCTATTCAGTCTGTTTACTCATTGTCCAGGAGAAGAAGCAGCCACCCATGAACAGTGATGTGGCTGCATTTGCATCTAGAGCAAAGGTGGTTTATCCCATCAACCAAAAGTACAGAGTAAGTCTATTGTAAATATGCTAGTATATAGCTCAAACAATTGTATAATTTGTAGTTTGACTTCAGTAGATTAAACTGTGTTGAGTCATTTACCTACGGTGCTTAATAATATAATAGAAAATAGTAACTTGCGTACCAATTCATGGGTGATTAAGCATCATTAAGGTATAATTTGGTAGGTGCAATAAGTTAGTGTATGATCACACTTAAATTGCTTTCAAGGACCAAAATTAGCACTAGCCACTATCCAGATACTGGTAAAATATGCAACTGGCTATTAGATGTGCTTCACTCACTGGACTAAAAACAAAGGTAGTTTGTTCAGTGGCTGCTAAAATGTAAGCATTCATTAGCCATTTGTCCAATGGACAAAAAAGTTCATTTCTGCCTGCTTGTTCTGAACATGGCCAAATTGGCCACTGAAATTACACTTAAATCCAACATGCAGCCTTTCACTGTATCTGTCAGCCTTTAGCAGATGGAGCATCCAATCCATCGCTACATGAACACTCCAAATTGCCAGCGATGCCTAATGAGGAGTCATCCTCCTCCACGGATGGAGAGTCTCTGAGCCAGGAGCAGGACAACGATGACAGCAGTCAGTTTATCTCCTCCTCGCTGGTCCCCAAGAGCCTGCAAAACCAAAGCTTCACCAGGGTCTCTCACTACCCTCACACGCTGACACAACCAGGGTAAGAACCTGTGGTCTCCAAACATTAATTCATAACCATACATCTTAACCTTACAGCAAGTATGCTGTTACAGCTTCCCTAAAAAAAACAACACAGTGGCTCGAGAGAAGACCACAACATATAAAGACGGATGCCACACAAAATTCAATGATTAAACCCCAAAGCTTTATTTACTCCCAAAAATCATCAAATTGAAAAGTACAACCAAAGAAATGAAAGGAGCAAACCTGATTTTTCTGAAAGTGATAATACTCTTGTTATCTCTGCAGGTTTGAAGGTAGGATCAGCCTTTACTGTTTAGCCCTGCAGGATATACAACAACAATGCTCACAGCTTCAGGAAGAAAAATGTCTGGTGAGTTTTTTTGTCATTTTTTTTAAATACAGATAATAACACAGATAATACGATAGTTATAAAACACATTTCTTAAAGTATATCAAAGTTCAAATGGTTGTTTTATTCTCCCCTATAACTTTTTTTCCTGCTTTAGATTTTTCTTCAAATGGTGAAAATACTATTTAGTGGTCATTTTCCAAAAGACAAAAATGATGCTGACTGCTCCAAGAATATTCTTCAAATCCAGGAAAAGGTAGAGACAGATGTCTTACATGTTTTTCATTCTCATGTTCTTTGAAATAAATTGTTACTTTTACGCATACATGCATAACAATTATTCTTGCTGTTGTTCATTGTCTGTACATAGAAACATGATATTTAGATTTTAAACCTTAGACAAGTCTTGTTATTTGTCATTTCAGGAACTGAATGAGCTGAAGAAACGGCTGCCAACAAGCCACACTTCCAATGAGAAAAATGATGATGCTCCCTGTACTTTGGAGGAAATAGAGAGAGCTCAGAAAGATCTTCTTGAGCATGGCCTACAAGTGGTAAAAGCAAAGAAAAACCCCAGAAATCAAATTATTTAACAATTATACTAATATTAATAATGTAAGTCTGTTAGATTACCATCATCTGAAGGTGTTCTGAAGACAAAATTAATGTCCATGTCTCGTCACAGTCCAAACATTTCAGCAAGCAGGTGGAGGACTTGTGCCAGAATCTGCTGAAGAAGACCAGTGTTTTCACTCCAGATGAAGCCCAGGATGTGATTTTCTCTCTCATCCAGACTCTTCTGCTAGTAGAGAACCATCTGACAAAAACACAAGAAGAAGATCTAAAGGTCAAGCACTACCAATCATTGGTTGGCATACCATTCAGTTTGATTCTCATCCCTCATGTTCTTATGTGGGGAAACTGAATATAGTTAAGTTGAGCCAACTCTTTTTTTTTTTTTTCCATTTCTCTTAGAGAATCCAGCAGAAGTTGCTGTGGTGGGAGGAGCTGACGGCGCTTCTTCAGTCCCAGCCTGCCTTGCTAAAGCATGAAGTGGCTCTGAGGCAGGGCTTGATAGCAACCACACTGGAGCAGCTGACCAGTGATGATGTCTTGACCTTTAGCCACATGGAAAAAATACTTTCAGAGGTTCAGGCCACTCTGACCGAAGGCCTTCAACAGTGCACTGAGGGTAAGACATGTAAAGTGAAAATAGTCATTTTCCTTCTTTTGGAATTTCCCTTGGATAAAATTCACTGCGGGGCACTCTCAGGTCAAAAGATGGTTGTCATTTAAAATGAGTGTAGTAACACAGTTACCCAAATACTGACCAAATATGTGTGCCATTTTCTGACATTAGAGTCATTTAGTTTCTTTTGGCAGGTAGCAGTGGACAATATCTAGCCTACTTTACTGACTTAAATGACATAATCTCTCAAAATAGACAATATTCTGGGAAACTTCTTCAGCTCCTTAAATAAGGTCACTTTCTTTCAGGACAGCACAGAATATTAGGCCTATTACTGCACCCCAGACTCTCATGCAAATCTTCTCAGCACACTTGACACAGATTGTTGCAGCTGATCTACTTTGTAATAAAAGGCACTCTAATCTCATCTTAAAATTCAAAATACTATTGAAATCGCAGTATAGCCAAGTACAATATCTAAGTCGCATTTTTGATGTGTCATAACAGTGGTTGCCAGACTTTTTGTGACCCCCCCCCCAATATCTGTCAAAATAAGCACAATATGCAATAAAGCATATCATTCAACCCAGGCAGTGCAGCTTGTCCCTCCAAGTACAGAAGGTAGAGTGGAAAAATCTTTTAAATTGCCTATTTAAAACAAAAATAAATGTTTGTTGCTCAGAATCAAAAACACAGGGGTTATTTCTCGACATGAGCATTTGCACTCAGAGTCAGTTTTATCATATTAGCTTTTGCTGTCACTACCCTCATTCATAAGCCTGCTCTCGTATGGTTGCTGATGTATGTAGTGAGAAAGTAATTTGCAATTCAGGATCACAAATTAATTTCTGGAATGCATTAAAATCACAGATTTATCCCTCAAAAGTTGTGTAGTTAATTGTAATTGTAGTCACTCAGATACCACTGATTTATTATAAGGAAAATAAATATGAATGAACATATTATTATTATTATATTATATATATTTTTTAAATTGTCAAGTAATACAGCTCATCCATACATTGGCTCATGTTCCAGAGTGCACAAGGAAGACAAAGGAGCTGGTGAATGACAAGTGCAGCAGAATGGAGTCCAAGAGAAAGAAGCTTTTGAGGAGCCAGACCAAGGAGAAGAGCCGCGTCCTTGAACTGAAACACACCCACAGTGACCTACAGCAGCTCACCAAGGTCAGAACATTTTGCCTCCCCTTACTTCAATATGTTTATCAGGCATCACTGTTAGATGAAAATAGGCAGAAACTACCTCCTCATTTATAACCATCTTTGTTGGTTCTCCTCTACTCTTAGCTTTGCTGTTAGTGATTACATTTGTAGAAGAAAAGACAGCGAGGGTAGAAAAATATAAGGAGAATGTGCGTCCACTTGTATCTAGATCAGAGCTGTAACCTTTCCTTCAGGTGTTACAGGAGCTGCAGATGAAACACAGGCAGCAGGTTTCTGACTTGGAGCTGCAGCAGGACAACAGGGTGGTTGAAGCCCTCTGCGACCACTGGAAGGTAAAAGATTGAATACTATATTTTTATTTGTGTGCATACTTCTGTAAACATATTTCCATTTTTCTTATATGTTTTTGTATCTTCAGAAACTCCGTACCTCCTGGTCAAAGAAGCTCGGAGAGCTAGTTAAGGACATATTCCTCACCTCTGTCCCTGCCCAGTCAAAGCTCTCAGCTGAGCGCTGTGAGGAGCTGTGGTTGGATGTGGAACAGGAGCTACTCTCACAGCTGCAGCAGGCAGAGTGCACTACCAAACTGCAACTGGAGGACATGAGGGCTCAGCTGGATAAAGATGGACAGGTGGAAACCATTAATCAAATATTCCACATTCATTTTTAAACATTGTTTCATGTCATCTACGCCTAAGTTCATGAGATATATGCAGGAGTTAAATTGTACTAAAGGCTTTCATTTGTTTCTAAGTGATCCTCTGTTGTCTGCAGGTGTGGAGTGAGGAGACGGCTCTAGTGCATGCCTGTCTCAAACATCTTAGTGAACAACAGATGAAGATCCTCCGAGCAATGGTGGCTAGACAAAGCTACACACTTGACAGGTGAGATTAGAAGACATCTGTCAAAAGATATTGTAACACTTAATATTAAGGTACACGTAATCACTATTAACTTGTTGCTTTTTAGTGTGCATATTAGTAGCATATTGGCTCTTTATTAGTCATTATAAAGCATCTATTAACAGCTTATTCTGCCTGACTATATTCTACCACCACTAGGCCATTAACAAAGAGCTTTCCCTCAATAACCTCCTAATTACTGCTTATTAATAGTTAGTAAATTCTGTACTCAGTATTAGCCTTAGAAGGTGGTAGTACCACAAGAATAGTCATGCCTAAATAATTCTAATAGTCTTTCTAACAAAAAAAAATGTTGCATATTTTAAAGTGAGATCTTGCTTATAAGCAATTCACCAGCAATTGATGTTTATTAACCCAAAAAAGGTCCTCTTTTCTAAAGTTGCCCCCTCAGCGCACTTAGATCACACTTAAATCCATTATAACACACAACTACTATTCAGTAGTATTTATTTCATATCATTCATGTCATCATCAGTCTATTCAGTTGTATAAATTTGTGTGTAAAGGATCATATAGATTTTCAACGATATCTCTGTGCATTTGTTATCATTTGTTATTAAAATCCTGCATCTGATGACAAACCAAGCAGCAGCACCAGACACTGCAACATCAGTTTTTTGATCATATTTATTAAGTGCTATTAGAGGAGAAGGACTATTCTTGTGGTACAGTACTACTGCCTTATAAGACCCCATAGTGAATAAAACATATTAAGATTGTAGTTCATATGCAATCACTTCCTTATTTCCTATTAATAAGCAGTAATTAGGAGGTAATTGAGGGAAAACTAGGACTTCATTGAGGGGAAAATGGCTTTATAGTTGTAGAATATGGTCAAGTAGAATAAGTGATTAATGCATGCTTTATAATGACTAATAAAGAGCCAATATGCTACTTATATGCATACTAATAAGGAGAAAGTTAATGGCAAACACGCATGCCTTAATATAAAGTTTTACTTAAAGTTTTTATAGCATATTGAGAATGGTACATTGTCAACAGACTTATATCACTTTCATTTATGTTTCCATAGCCACTTATATAGCATCTAAATCAATTTGTATGAGTTACTCAGAAATAATCTGATGAAATCTTCTTCTCAGCCAAGTGGGGAGGTTGATAGAGAAGAAACATGAGCACCTGTTGGCGTCAGTGCAGAGGTACTTTGTGGTCAGGCACTTCTGTCTGCACATGCTGAAGGAGATGAGGCTGTCCAAGCTGAAGGCCCTCTCTCAGACTGATTTTAGAGCTGCGTTAATGGAAGATCCCAGTAAAAGTCAGTCATGTGCCAATTCAACTCTAAAGGTGGGAAAAATTTAGTGACAATTTGCTGTAAAATACAGTGTCGCAAGTTCAGAGCAGGTTGAACCCTGGTTGTTGTCCCATACCAATCACAGAACAGCAGTGCCAGTCTTGCAGAGAGGCATCTGGGTCCAGAGAGTCAGCTGGTGGGCCACAGCTTCCAGCAGGAGTTCCTGTCAGAACTGGAAACGGGAACGGAGCTTCTTCAGAGCCATGCACAGCTAGTGGTAGGCAACGCCCTCAGCCATGCCATCCAACAGATTATGGAGACCCAGACCTCTCCTAAACAGGGCGATGGCTTGAAGGTAGGTTTTGGCTTATTTCTCTGTGAGGGTTGTTTTTAGACTCAACTGTCTGTTGCTTTTGGTTTGTTTGTGAACCACATTATAGTAACTTTTTTCTCATTAGCACCACCTGACAGAGGCTGCTTCGGAGAGTGTGTATGTGACCAAAGATTCCCTCACCGCACTGGTCCAAAGCTACTACTCCCACCTACATGACATTATAAAAAAGTTCCAACAGGATCAGTCAAACATAAACCAGGGTGAGATGACAATCACAACAT
>JAJHUR010081879.1:0-10967 GCA_027495735.1 Lutjanus campechanus | reverse complement strand
CAAAGAGACCTCTTTTAATCAGGTGCGTGTCAGTCTCAGATCAGCATTGAATTTAGTTTATTGTTTACTGTGGCACCATTAACTAGGGCCTCTGCGTGTCTCATTTCCAACTTAAATTAAAAGTTGCATTTTGTTGTTGTTTTTGTTGCGTGCAAAAATGACACCACAAATGAAGCTGTGGCTTTTTAATCTGTTGTTTTGACATTCAGTAGAAGTTTAACCTTTAGATCCTGATTCAGTTTCTAAATTTAGTTTGTGACAAGTGAAATAAAAAATAAAAAAAAATAAAAAAAATATATATATATACATACATACATATATATATAGGTATACAGATATTAAATTACAAAATTGCAGAACAATACAATGTCAAAAAGTTAAAGAAGGGGTGAATATTTTTGTAGCAATTGTAAAATTAAGTACATATTTTTTATCTCTACAAATAAACTGTGGGTTTGTACACTGTACTTTACAGCTACAAATCATACCAGTGACCTGAGTTCTTTGCACAAGCAGTATCAGATGTTTCCATTCAGGCTAGCTTTGCAGATGTACACTGTTCAAAACAAAATACTTAGTGAAATCCCAGATTAATCAGGCTGGAACATATTGTTCATTTATGAATGTTTAACATTCGCTTTGATAGTCCTGCTTTGGCAAACCACTCTCATTTAATTGAATGAGTCACTGGTCAGGGACTGAGTGTGTTTGTCTTCCTTCATGTTACAGGCTTACGGCAGGGACTTGATGGAGGCTCAGGACTGGTGCAGGAAGTACATGCGTTCTGGAAACGTCAAAGACCTGACACAGGCCTGGGACCTGTACTACCATGTGTTCAGACGCATCTCCAAACAGCTGCCACAGGTGAGTGAAACTACAGTCACTGCACTGAAGCCCTTGTACTAATTATTCGTATAAACCACATTCCAATAACCACTGCGCTACACACACAGACACACACACACACATATATATATATATTTACTGTGCTTCAGTATGTTCGCCAAAGGAACAAAGAGACACAAACATGTACCCGTGAATATGAACTTCCCAAACGAATGTAAATCAGACAAATGTGGCTGATAAGAGTCTGCTCAAACAGCAGCTCTAAAGCTCCTGGGAAAAGCCAGTTCTGCATTCCTATGTCCATTCCAGTCTCCTATCAGATGTGATGAGATACATTTTGTCTTTCATGTCCTGACTGGTTCTTTGATCTCATGACAGGTAAATCTGTACGTACCGTCTCCTAAAGAAGGAGCGAGATTCAGCAGTGATTGGAACATAATGATGCAGAAACAAGGGACGTCTTTCATTCTTCCCTCTCTGGATGAAATCACTGAACAAGAAGCCAAAAATAGTGTTGAAAGATGTCATGAGAGAGAGTTGATGGAAGGCAGAACATCATGGGATTGCATCGCTCCTTTTGATATCATACACTCAGCAGACAGTTTATCAACTAAATTTTGAGTTGCATTTAAATAATATCTGGTCAAATTTGCTGCAGCTAATTTTCCTCTGGGTGTTTGTAGTCAGTAATGACTTAAACTCATCTTTTTTTGGCTCTGCTATTAGCTTGTACTATTCGTTTTACTGTTGTGATGAAGAATCAGTGTGTTTTTTATTTATTCAGTGTAACTTTCTCAGCATCTCCCGAAACACAATTAAACAGGCAAAACACAGAATGGAAAAAGAAGAAAAAAATTAAACAGCATTTTTCACCACCATACTTAATAGCTGAATACCATATATGGTCTCTTATATTACCAGGCAGGTGGATGTGATAACATGCATATTAAAAGGAAAATTCACAACTTTTTTCATGGATGTCTAGCCAGTGTTGATGGTAAATATGGTCAAGTGAAGCAATAAATTCCTCAGTGCATGCTATATTGACAAAGATTATTGAGTTCTCCTGCTTGCAAAACCATGCTGTCAATGCCTACATGCGTAACATGAAAGTATCTGGCGCCCACATTGCCATCTATCACCACCAAAGCCTATAGCTATTACTTTGTTGGCCAAAACATAGCGGTAGGTGATGAAAATACTCACCTAGCATGCCCCCTGGCTACCCAGAGGTGGAGACTAGAAATCCAATCTGAAATAGCCTGCAGTTCTTTCTTTAAGGTCCAGTGTGTTAAGATTTACAGGGATTTATTGGCAGAATACGGCAGAAATTGAATATAATATTAATGTTTTCATCAGTGTATAATCACATTAAAATAAGAGTGGTTGTATTTTTGTTACCTCAGAATGAGCCGTTGTATCTACAGTGGGCGCGGGTCCTCTTCCACTGGGGTTGCCATTTTGTATCACCATATATCTACAGAAAACCAGAATGGACAAACCAAGCAGTGGCTCTGGATACGGCCATTCACGTTTTTCACATGTTTCGCAGTCTCTGTAGGTTCGCTGCATGCAATCTGTTAGCTCACTGCTAGACGCCACTAAATCCTTCACAGTGGTCCTTTAACACTAACTGGATACAAAAAGAACAACAGATTTCGCAACAAGAGAACTAAATTTTCTTGATCAGTATAGCACACACTACTGAGTAATTGAGAAACACAGTGTTGTCTGTGGGCAGGTGGAATTGACTACATATATCACCAACACTGACAGGATATCTATATACAAAGAATTTTCCCTTTAACATTCCCGTAATGTTCTCTTTATACACAAGTATTCTCTCTGTGCTCACACATGGAAACACTGTATCCCAAAAGCAGGATTAACTGTTTCAGTAGTGATGAACCTGTCTAGGATACATTTGCTTTAGTGTCCCACTCAAAGTCAGTGTGGTAAGTCATGAGTTGATGGCTTAATCTTTAATTGCATTACGGTAGGTCTTGTTGCTTCTGGCATGCAGCTAAAATTGAGCTGATAGGTTCCTCAGCCATCATCACGTTGTTGAAGAATGACATTAAAAATAGTTCTGTCAGAAGCTCTCGCTTCATACAGCAAATGGAGACGGCAATGCTATTTGACACTGTGGCGTGGTCCTGCTCTCAGGGACATGCCCCCCTGCTGCAGCTTTACAGTAAGCAGCATGAAATACACAGCGACAAAATAACATGCTGGGAGCATTGCACTTTTCCCCCCCTGGGCATTAACATAGAAATAAACCCTCCCCAGGATGCATCCAAAACAACACATCCAGAGCAGGCTGCAGCTGGGATAAAGTAACCAAACATTAGCATTCAGAATTCAACTGTAAAGGCCTGTAAATAGTCTGCCAGAGTCAGTGTGCTGCAGTTTAAATCACTGATGGTTGAATGCAGACAAACAGAGATTTATTGATGCACATAGAAAGTGAAATATTCGAGTCATCTATTAAAGGTTGTGAACAAACAACTTGTTTGTAGATAAGATCTTAGCTTGGATATGAGCCAGTGTCTTTAACACTCTGCATATTGTTCCAGGCACTGTTGGCAGAAGTTGTTCTGCCAGTGCATTTTTTTTTTATACACAAACTGATTGTCTCTTTCTGTGCTGCATCCCCACCTCATCAACTTTCCACACAGCTCACTTCCCTGGAGCTACAATATGTGTCTCCAAAGCTGCTGATGTGCCGGGACCTGGAGCTGGCTGTACCAGGCACTTATGACCCCAACCAGCCTATCATCCGCATCCAGTCCATCGCCCCCTCCCTGCAGGTCATCACCTCCAAGCAGCGCCCACGCAAGCTCACCATCATGGGTAAGATTAGGAGAGAATTGCACAGGCCTTGTGGCTCAGAACCCATTATATTAGGAAAATAGATTAAAGGATATCTGCAGTCAGAGTCGTAAACTTTCAACAGGCGTGGGCCATCACATTAGAGAAAATTCAATATTAATAGAAACTTTACTCAAACAACAAACAGCTCCAAGGCCATGGTTTATTTTGAATTCATCAGTCATGGAAAAGTCTGTGTGTGGATAAAACACCAGAATAAAAATGTTCTTTACAGACAGAAGCAAGATCAAACATGCATTGAAGTCAAAGGCGCACTGTGTGGTTATGTGTCAAAATGTTAAACATTATCAACAGAATGTGAGGGTGTCACAGTTCTGACATTATGTCAAAGACATACACAATGTATTGTGTTACAGAGATGTCTACTGAAATTAGCATGCTAACCAGCTAGCTCCAGCCTGTCCTGTCGAGTAATTTTCCAGAAGGAAATATTTTTACACCTATTCCGCATTTTTTTCACCTGCCTAGTTGGGCAATTCAGAAATCTACTTGCCTGAAGTCCATTTTTACTCACCTCTGAGCAAGTTGGCTTATTTATTAGCGGTTATCAAATAACAACAAAGACTAAAGTTAATTGACATGTATAATTTAATGCTGCGGTGTCTACAACAAAGTAGTGAAAAATGTCCATCCCAGTGTTTCAGAATCCAAGGTGATGTCTTGTTTTGTCAGTCCAAAAGCCAAAGATATTCAACATGATAATAAATGGAGAAGAGTGGGGAATCTCTGTACTTAAAAGGCTAAAAACAGCATTTTTGCATGAAAAATCACTTTAGATGTAAACAATTAATCAATAATCAAAATACTTTAATAGTTTAATTCTTTTATACCACTTGCCCAGTTGCTAGATTTACTAGCTCGAGAGGCATTTTTTTTTGCCCCAGGTAAATAGGTAGTCCTCATTGTTGAGCCCTGACCTATTATCTAAAATTAACCGTACACCTTCTAAATTCAAGTTTCCCTGTTTTACCAAACTAAGTTAAGCTTGTAAAACACACTTCAAACTCAACAGCAACAAAATAAAATTTACCAAATAGCATCTGCCTCTCTGATGCCCATCCTCCCTCTCGCTTCATGTCTCCTCCGTACGTGGGAGTCCTGGTCAGAGCTGTTGTAAATCACCGTAGTACTGTTGTCAAGCTGGCCTCCATCAGTCTCACAGGCTGTGTTCAGTCCTGGTCCAGTCGCGTACACTGAGAGACTGCTGAGCCTGTGGTGTAAAGATAAATATACAGCTGATGCTTCAAGCTGCAGGTCAGCCAGAGTTGAATCAGCTAAGCAACACTAGCTATAGAGCTAACTATGCTAAGGGCACCTACTAGGCTAGCTACAGCCAACATTGTTAGAACAAAGAGTATACTGAGCAGCAGTTACAGGTTACTCCGGTGATGTACTGCCTCCCCACTTTGGAGTCCCCTTGACAAGTGGCCATAAATTACACATTGCCCCTTATGAAAATACCAAATGAATAAAAACAGAAAACACGACTTTATTTTAACTCACTGGCAAGGAAACTCATCGTTGGTGTTAATTTGAATACAGAAATAAATAAGTCTGACACCTCATCCCCCTACTCTGCTGTTTGATTTGAAATACGGCACTGAAATGTTTCTAAAATGGCACAGCGCTATAAAGTCACCTTGTCTTGAAGCCAAATCCTCAGATTATCAATCACAAATGGTTCACTCCACTTCGCTCTTTCCCACTGCACTGTGATACCTTGTTCTGATGTATCCCATCAGTGTTACACAACATACTCTGTAAAAGATGATAGCCAATAAATCAACTGACCTCTGGAGCAAGACTTCAGATTAAGACCTGTCACCCACTACAGGCTTAGATTTACTGTCGGTGCTCTGTCCCCCCAGTGATACACAATACACTGCGTACTGGGATTGTCATTAGCAGTAGACTGGGGATAGAACAGGGTCTAACTCGTTCCACTGGAAGTATTAGGTAGCTCCATTAAAGGTAGCACGGCAGTCACAGTGTTAGTGACATCATTGTAATGTAGTCTGTTGAGAACAACTGAGGACAGAATAAGATAATGGAACAATGAGATATATTTTCCTCTCTGTCATGCTGAAAACTTGATTCTGCTTCAGAGGACTGAGGTGATGTCATAGTTCGTCAGTGCATAGATACATATTTTCCACTCCATGTGAGATGATCAAGACAATGCCTTGGACCACAATCAACAGGCAGAACTTCATCTTTCAATGTGATTGAGCCCTGTGTTTATTCTGCTGCGCAAAACACAAGTCAGAGAGACTTGTAGATTGAGTTTTCCAGACACCAAAGGGACAAAGTTTACTGTGAGTGTGATGTGGTTCATACGAAATCACTCAATGCCTGTTCAGACTCACTAGACACTGCCTCAGGCGAAGGTAATGGAGATGCAGCTGCAGAGCAGCAGGAGGGAGAATCCAGGAGAAAACAGCCACTTCTACCAAATCCAACCATATAATGATCCTTACATAATGCCTTAACCCTTTTCCAGCAGTGCATCAATGTTGTGTTTTGTGGCGCCCTCTGCAGGCAGCAACGGCCACGAGTTCATGTTCCTGTTGAAGGGCCACGAGGACCTGAGGCAGGATGAGAGAGTCATGCAGCTGTTTGGTCTGGTCAACACACTGCTGGCCAACGACCCTGCGTCCTTGCGCAAGAACCTCAGGTAGACACACAGTCGTGGTCATACATATACACACACAAGAGCTTCACACACCCAGGCTTTGGGTTTATGAGAAGTGAAAGTAACACAAGTTATTGATAATAATGTGGGTGATAAAAATGCATGTTAACTGAAAAATAGAGGTGTAAAAATGGATGTGAAATGAAAAATGGAGCAATAAATCATCGAATGATTTGATGAAAACAGTTGCGGTATGATGAAAACAGAGTCATGTTTCCTCATTTTCCCTCTTACATTCATCATTCACAACACAAAATCACCATTTATCATTTAAGGAAAGTGGCCTCAAGGGTGAAAGTAACAAAAAATATTTTAAAAAAAAAAAAATTGAAGTGATGAAAATATTTATGAATTAATAATGGGAAATCTGTGTGAATTGAAAAAAAAAAATAGATTGATAAATTGTCAATAGATTTGATACACTTGACTGACATTTTATTTGAAAGAGTGTTGCTCTGATAATCATCTGGGCCGAACTTTCATTATTCGCAATACCCAACTGACATTTATAGCAAACAATTCTTATTACTTCCCCCAAAATGTCACTCAAAACAAGTGCCCACTGACTAACTCGATTTGCCGCCATCATGTCATAATAAAAACTCACGAGCAGGGCAGGCCTGAAAGTTGAGAGCCAAAAACCCCATCAGTTAGTTGGTGGGCACGGTTTTTGATTGACATTTTGGGCAGAAGGGACAACAATTGCTTACTGTGAATGTTAAATGTTTAAATGATAAATAACAAATTTGTGTTGAAAGATGAACACAAGACGGGTAACATGATGAAACATGTCTCTGTTTTCATCATATCAAATCATAATCAAATCATCTGATCATTTGTCGCTCTATTTTTAAGTTCACATTCATTTGTGCCCCACTGTTCACATGCATTTTCATCATCTCCATTTCTATCAGTTAATTTTTGTACCTTTCACCCCGTGTGCATGATACAGTACATTTCTCGCATGTCTTGAGCACGCGCACCTGCATGCTCTCACAGTCGAGGAGGTGAAATTGAGGAACAAAATGATTGAAACTGTGCCAACGAACTGTATGTTTGTTTGTGTTGCATTCATCAGCATTCAGCGCTACGCAGTGATCCCCCTGTCCACCAACTCGGGCCTGATTGGCTGGGTGCCCCACTGTGACACCCTGCATGCCCTCATCAGAGACTACAGAGAGAAGAAAAAGATTCTGCTCAACATTGAACATCGCATCATGCTCAGGGTGAGGAGCCACTAACATCCATTAGGTTTCTACTTCCTGCATTTTAATGACTGAAAACAGGCTGAATATTTCATCTCCTGACTACATGTGTTTTTGCACATCATTACACTTTTCTCACCCAGCAACATTGAAATGTTAGAAATAATTAAAGTACATTCCCAGGGTGGATTTTAATTATGCTGTTATCACATACCTATATTTATGTGTAAATGAGCTTACGTGTTTGCATGTTAACTTACTGTTTGTCAACAGTTGCAAATTTTTCCTTTCTTATATAAAACACCCATACTAAGTACAAAATAGATTAATCAGAGCTGAGGAAGCATCTTTTTTCAGTGATTATACTGATGAATACCGATCACCCCTTAATGAAAACACATTCACAACTCCCTAATTGTCACAAATTAACCACATATCTCTGCCTCAGAAAGTCCAATTAGTCAAAGGAGAACACACACATACATAATCCCCCTCACTAAAATGAAAGTGAAAGTGCCTCAGATGACACATGGGAGCAGAGACGGAGCAGGGTAAAAGCCTGACAGTGGTCTGATTGAATGTCGCAGCCAACCAAAAATAACATCAAGGCTACAGGAGCAGGGCACGGCCAAAGTTCAAGTCTCATTGGCCCACAAGGAGATGATGACATCACATCCAACCCTGATTCACTGATCAACAGGATTAAAAAAAAAAAAAAAACAGACCTTGTCAGACTCTCACTTTCAACCCGTGTGTCAGTTGTCCTTTAATCACAGAATGCAATAGCGGGGATCATTGTCAAACAGGCCTTTGGCTTTATAAAAAACTGGGCATATTTTCAAAAAACAATCCTGATGAAAAGCTGGTTTCATCAGTGACAGTGAAAACTGAACCAAAATATGACCTGTGCAGTCTAGTTTGCAGTCTGATTTCACTCAGATGAGACAACAAGTTGAGGCAGCGAAACCAAACCAACCACACATTGTCTACTGTTGGCATGTTTTAAATAAGATTCTGTGATTATTTTCAATTTACTAAGAGTGTTTGAGTTATTAATGATGTGTTACATTCAGTTTAAGCTTTCTAAATGGCAAGATATTAAGATGCCCAGTCAATCAGTCAGGCCATTAATCAGTTTCAGATAAAAGATGAGGAAGATGGGAGAGTGAGACAGTGATAGATTGTATTTTTTTGGAGTGGGTGTCACAGTGTTTCTTTTGAGACTCAAAACTTTACAGTTCATTATAGGTAGAGCAATATTCTGTTTATTTTCAGCTCTACCTCAAGTTTGCAGGGAACTCTTGCCTGATACACACCTGCAGGGCAAACACAGGTTCCTCCATCTGAACCCACACAATTATTAAAGCATTTCCTTTCAGAGTTAGCACTCTTACTCTAATGGGACCTGCTTACTTTGTAATTTTCCATTCCAATTTTCCATGACCTGGAACAAGCTTTAATATGAACACGATTTTCTAGTTGTAATTACATTAACCTGATAAATATTTTTGCCCGAATATATCTACCACTTGAATCCAGTTTTTTCACTGCCGTAGGTAAAAACATTCAGTATATAGTCCAACAACATAATTAATCTCATTTCATTAGATACTCTATTACACTTTAACCTCGTTCACTCATTTCCACTCTCTACCATAGACCCATTTTTGTATTTTTAGGGGCTGATGGGATCTTTCGGGGAGATAGCAGGTCAACAGTATACGCCACATAGAAGTGGTGTGCATCATCTGAAAGCTGTTTGTAGCCATAAATGTGTAGGAAACATTATGTTTTCTTCAGGCAACTATTCAAATTTTGAAAGAGTGTACAAGTGTGTTATGATTGCAGTATATGATGGCCTTTTCCAAAATTAGGGATTAGCATAAAGTGACTGTTAAGGAAAGACTCCTGGGTGCCCATTTTTATTTAGATACCTTTAAGTAAGATGTCAAGAAGACCCCTTTGAAAACTGGCATGCCAGTTTTCCCTCGCCAAAATTTAGCCCAGATTTGGAGGGTTATGAAGACTGCTTCCTGATAAGCTAGCATCACATCCATGGTATCAATCGTTCCCTGAGGTCTTCTATCTCCACTCAAGCTTCAAAAGAGCTGTAGCCTCTGAAAGAGAGTGATGTCAGCTGAGGGTATCGGCTTTCCCGTGGCATTGAAGAGGTTAAAAAGCACATCATACTGTAAAAGTGTGACATAAAGGTAATTAATGCCAAAATTAGGCAGGAAGCAGACGTGTTTCAACAATGTTAAGTATTTTAATCAGCTTTTAGAACTTGCATTTGTTCCCTGTGGTTGTGTATTGCATAACAGCGCTTCTGGTAACTGAATGACATCAGACTCTGCTGTGAAGTAAGTGGCGACATCTCGAACACAATCAATCGTCATGGTGGAGGAGGCCCAGGTTAAAAATGAGACTCCTCTTAATGCACTCCATTCACTTTAGGAGTCTTTAAGTGTCGCTGTGTTTACAGAAACGTATTTATGCACCATAAAGTAGCAGTTTGAGTTGCCATTTTTATTTGAAATTCCATCTCAATCACTTGTACCTGGAACTGAAAATGAATTTAACTTGTATAAACTTGCAGCGTAGTGTTCTTGTTCACATTTAAAGTGTGCTTTCATGAGGGCTTTGTGTGTTTCAGATGGCCCCAGACTACGACCACCTGACACTGATGGAGAAGGTGGAGGTGTTTGAGCATGCTGTCAACAACACAGCCGGAGACGACCTGGCCAAGCTCTTGTGGCTCAAGAGCCCCAGCTCTGAGGTAAGATGCTCTGCTTTTTTACTCTGTCAGCACAGCGGAGGATGACTGAGTACACTTGATCTTTTCATCCATCCTCCTGTTTCAGTGGTTCTGTGGTCAGCTATAGAAAAGATGACATACACGTCTATAAATTAATATTTTCCCAAGTGGCTGAACTGGCAGTCATTACAGACAGGTTTTCATTTAATGGGTGAGGAAACAGTGAGGAGAGGGAGACTTTTTTTTAAGTCTGTCTCACTTTTCTAATTATTTAGGTACGTGCAATAGTGAAATAAAACTGTTGTGTTCCCTGAAGAATCAGTTTTCTGGGTTGTGTGTCCTACTTTCAAACCACTGACTTAGCAGGACTTAACAAACAGACCTTCAAATTGAATCCATTTTTAGGAACATTAGCACCTCGTGTGCCTGATGCTCTGCATGTTCAAGTGTCTGGAAAGATGTATCAAGCAGCCTGCCAGAGATCTCTGTGCCATTTTCCACACTGCTCTGCTCTCATAATGCAGCTGTTATTTCTCCTCCAGGTGTGGTTCGACAGGAGGACCAATTACACCCGCTC
>JAJHUR010081878.1:0-10201 GCA_027495735.1 Lutjanus campechanus | reverse complement strand
ATCTTTTTCTGTCATTTCACAATCAGTAAAAAATGTATTCACATTACTAGATGACTGAGGTTTTTTTTTTTTTTTTTATTGTTTAATGGACTTTATTTGACAATTAAGTGAAAAGGCAATATGTAAATATTGCCTTAAAATAACTCATGTATCACCATGACATTGTTGGTATTGTGTATTTAGGCTTATAACCTGTATCATTAAAAATAAAAATAATAAAATAGAGTTTAAAGTGCATTGATAACTATTTTATTTTATTTTAATTCACAAGCTGTGAGTCACAGATGGCAGCAACACAACAAATGGTTGCAACATCCTGTCTGTCAGGAAAATGTAACTCTTTAACACATTCATTCCTATAGGCTGTTGTTCATGTTGCCTGAAGGTGACGTCCAGTTGTTTTTAATGTTTTTTCACTTCAGATGGCATACATTTTAAACTGGTGAGAGGAATGAATATTTTCCATGACTATTTTAATAAATTTTATTCAAATTTTAAACAATAACTCTCTTTTTATTCCTTACCATTACGGTATGATGTTGCTTTAAGGTAACGCACTCTAAAGTGTACCTGAAAAAAAATTGTTTTTTGAAAATGTCTTCAAATTATGTTTACTTGGTAAAGATTTTTAAAGCAAACATTCCACAACAAACATACATTGCTACTGCACTGTCTGTCTGTCTGACTGTCTGTGTGTCTGTCTGTCTGTCAGCATGTTACTGTCCGTCTCTCTGCGATGCATTCAGGACCCAGCTGCCTGCTGTTCTCAGCAGCGCTGTGCCTGTCAGCCTCCAGCTGAGAGCCATCTCTCTGTTTATTTACATGTCATTATGTCGAGGCGGAGCTCATATTAACACTGTCAGCTGCTGTTTGACCTGACATCCCTCAACAGACCAACTTCCCGCTGCGTGAGCAAACAGCCTCCATCCTCCGACTCGACCCCGGCACGCTCCCGTAAAGAGCCTCTTGGCCTGAAACCATTAAAGGTTACTGGTTAGTTTGGAGCGGAGGTGGTGCAGGAGGAAGAGGCAGCGGGAGGTGTTGGTGAGAGGATGGAATAAATAGGCTTAGAGAGAAGCAGGAACATTGAGCTGCTCACTGTTTTCACAAGGAAAAAGACCTAATGTGGCTGCAGTGAAGCACATTGATTATCTGCAAGCTGTGAAGGGGCAGTCACTGAATTTAGAGCAGTCAAATATCTGCATGTGAACAGAGGTTGACTCTGTTCATTTCTGGGGCGTTTTTGCCTTTATGGACAGGACAGTTGAAGGTATGACAGGAAAGTGGGCAGAGACAGAGGGGATGACATGCAGCAAATGGGCTGCAGGCAGGAGTCCAACCAGAGGCCACTGCAGAAGACTGACAGCCTCAGTACATGCGGCGCTCACTCTACCAACTGAGCTATAAGGGCGTCCCGACTCTGTTCATTTTAACAACTCAATATATGCTCATCATCCTGTCCTCCAAAGAATAAACAGTCAACAAACAAACACACTAAAACAAAGGCTTCAAAAAGGAGGTTAAGTTTGTTGCAAATTTTATTATAATATTCAATAAAATGCCTAATAAAAGCCCAGATAAAAACACATGGGGGCTTGAAATTACCTGTACTTTAGTGTGACATGGGGATGGTACTTTCAGATTGGTCAAGTCTGTTGGGGAATTTCCAAATGTAGGTATCAAACGCTGGATCAAACTAAGGTCTTGAGGTCATTGGGAGGCCTGCGCTAAATCTTAACAGACACACTGTCTCGCTTCAGTGGATGCAGCTGTCTGTTTCTCTCAACAGAGAAGACGTAACCGCAATCATGTACATATACAAATAAAAAATGGAAAAGATGCCACGTAGTGCACAGACAATTAATTTAGTGTGGATCCATGGTAGGTCCCAGTGTGTTTTCCGGGTAAGGGTCCTAAACTGGGCCTGAAGATGTAAAGACAGAGGAAGACTGTGCAAAATAACTGGACAGTGTGAAAGAAAAGTTGAAAATAGTTAAGTGGCATTATTACATTGTTATGATATTCAGTACTGTACAAATGTTGCAAAACACTGTGCAAAGTGTCAGGAGGTAGAACACTTCTAAACTGTATGTACAGTCAGTGTGTCAGTGTGCAGAGGTCAGCGCAGAGCAGATGGTCAGTGCAGGAATACCCAGGTGATTACAGTGTTCATGGTGGTTGTGTTCTACTGGAGCCTTTTCTCTGTAAGGAAGTTGCACCAGGATGTGATGTTGAATGTGAAGATATTGTGTTTGATATTAAAACCTCAGTCATGTTCTCTTGGGGCTTTTTATACACCCTGTTGGCATGTTGCGTGAAGAACAGGGGCTGGTGGATCTAGGTGCTCAGGTACTTAAAGACTAGGACCTGTTCCAACACCCGCACCTTCAGCCTGAGTGGTCCAGACTGAGGGTGTGAGGTGTCAGGTGCCTGGTGCCAGCTCCTTGGTTTTACTTGTGTTCAGTTTCAGTTTTGACTGACTTGATGTTACCTGCAGAAATATAACACTGTCTCACACAGTACATGGACTGAATTTTCAGTTCTTTTCATGACACTCAGCACAACCTTCAAACTAATGTATTATCCACAACAGGGTTAGGGTTAAGTTTAGGGTTTCAAAATAAAAGTCTTGGGAAGGTTTAGGCACAAACACTAGTTTGACCAACGTTTATTAAGGCAAAAATGACCAAGTTCTTTTACAGCAACACCTCAAGTTTTCATATTCATACATCACATTCACACAGCCTAAAAGAATATACAATGTATGATAATGACAATATCAAAAATAACAAAATAATGAAAAATCAGATAAAAAATGCCTAAACAGAAAATATCAGGCAAGGATAATATACAGAAACAAAACAGTAAAAACAACAAAAGAGGCAATTAACAAATAAATAACAAGTCTGACAACATTAAAAACAATAAAATGTCAATTAACAAACAATAAATAGCAGCCACGTCTACAATCAACCAAAGCAGGGACACTGCAACAACTATATCATCTAGTAGACACTTAGAATGACCTACTACACATTCCATTTATTTGGTGCAAAAAAACTAAAAGATAATTTACCCTGTTCAGACAGATGACAGATGGATTTGGGTTTTATCCTATTTTTTGATTTGAGTTAGATTCAGAAAAAGGCTCCTCTGTTTGGACCACCCATCCACCCTTTCATCCTCCCTACAGTCACAGACTGTATATACCATAATGTACATAATGTCCATAATGTACACAAGTTACTCACATAAGTATGTAACACAATGTTATGTAACTTATGTATGTAAGTTGTGTAACGTCAAAGTCAACATTGACTTTTGGTTTCACTCTGAACATGAACCTCGGTCTCCTGGGTCACAGTTTGTTTGACCATCCATCCACCTCCACCATATGTGGACTTTCTTGCTTTTATCTACGTCACCTGAATTCAAACACACATTAAAACACAATGAGACAGGCGCCTCCACACATGATGCTACAGGTGTACAGGTGAACCCCCTTAAAACTCGGTATTTCACCCTCTTTACATCATGCGTCACACAGTGTTGTGTGCCTGATGCTTGTTCTCATTGGCTCTCACTGGGTTCTATAATCGTCTCCTCACTTTCTGGATAAACTAATAAAACTGTTCCCAAAACTGTACCCCTGTTTCTAGGCTAAGCTCTACCTCAACCACAAGATTACAGTTTTTCTCAATCAATTTGGCCCATTTTTGGAAACAGTCTAACAATCTCTGAACTGTAAACACAATTATCACAGTTGTTTCATGGAACATCAAAACTCACCCCAAACATGTCATTTTTGTGTCAGTAGATTGGCCAGTGGCACCAAAATGAAAAGTTTTTTTGTCACTGTGTGAACTGTACTGCTCAAAATGTTTCAACAAGGTACATGTTTCGTCGATACAAATCTCTGTTTTATTTGACTTCTTTGTTGACATTGACTGCTTACTATTACTTTGAGTCCAAAAAATCAATACACAACAGCATTCAGCTCATAAAGAATGTAAGTTTACCCACCTTGTTTTCTCTGACTTGTTTTCTCTTCATTGATTGATCCAGTTGATCTGAAAACAGATAAATAAGCTCTCAGCCTCATTTTAAAGAGGTGATAAACTGAGTTCACTTGTGTTTACCCCCCACTACACCCCTGGTTATGTTCACTAAAACCTACCACAAAATGACGTCCATGTGATTCCTTGTTCATTATTGTATTTGTGGAATATACATGTCTGTCTGACAGGTTTTTGAAGATTCATTGGATCATTTTGTATGTAATGCTCGAATGATGAAAGAATAGTGAGAAGTTGTGAAGAGTTTGACAGTTTCACTGAGAATCAACTCATCAGTTTTGATCACTTACTGGCTCATGAGCACACATGAGCAAAGACGTGCAATTTGCTTTGAATGAATGAGAAATAATTCCACTCTGTTGAGAAGAACAAACTAACTGTTCTGAGAATTGAACTCACTGTTTTGAAAAACGTATTTCTGATTTGAGAACTGAGCCAAAGCAAATGAGAAAAAACATAAACCTTCAGGAGACCTCGTGCTTCATTGTAACTTCAATCACAGATGATTTTTTTATATTTATGTGATCATAAATTTACAAAGATAGACTTTTACTTGGCTCCTTGTGCTGCTGCACAGCTGCAGCACAAGAGACCATGACTAACAACTGACTTCACTGATTTGTTGATGATGTTTTCCATCATCAACTGAAAATTCTGAGTTAAATAAACACAAAAGAAAGGAAATTCTGTTGTCTCTACTTGCTGCAAATTATTAATTTGAGCTTTCAGTTTACGGGCTGAGTTGGTCATTGTGCTCTTCCAGGAGTTTCCTGAAGTGTGCACTGCTACATCCTACAAAACCAGCCCCACCCAGGATAAAATATCAAGTTTTCAGGAGTCCCTAGTTTGAAGTGCAGGGCCAATGATCAAGCCACCGTATCTGATACGTTGGGAGTGAGAACAGGCTGTAACTACTACAACTTTCAATGACAGAAGCAAAACTTTCCACATTTCATGGTGGTATTTACCTCTTTGATTGCATCACAGGGACACACTGAGGACGCTGTCTCTTGTCTCTGGGACGAGCTCATTTCCTCAGATAAGGTAATATGATATTTGACTCTCAGTTCAGTCGGCGTCTGAATGCATCTGTTTGTTGTTGTTGCAGCAGCTCTGTATATTTGAATATTTCCTCCTCGTGACATTGAATTTGATTTCTTTTTTCATCACTGATGGGGGAGTCGGGATTTTCAGGATTACGGCCTCTGACAAAAAACACATCTGCTTATAGTAAAATAGCATAAGCTGATTGCATAATTACCTCTGATTGCATCAGATACTCTGCATTCAACACTGACATGCTCAATGTGCTTTGCAATTACTGTCTGACACACGATTCCATGGAAGATAGTGATAGATCCCGTCTGACACCAGCCACATGTCAACATCAGCCTTAATCCCAGTCACATGTATCCGCCCACCATACCAACTCAACCTGACACTGTGAGGTGAAACATAATGAAGCTTCATATGCTTTAAAGGCAAATATTATACAGTTCTGTAGTGGAGTGAAAGTTAACATGAAGAATGAGTTAATCCTGGATTGTCACACTCTTCTCTATATCTGTTATTATCTCTCAGCTCAGAACGCAGCACCGTGCTGAGCTGAAGGAGCAGATAAATGGAGGATGTGGGGGTTAACGTTTCAAAGTAGTGTAGTGAGACGGCTGCGGAACACATCTGAATGTGTGGCGCCGAGATAACCTTAGCACATCTGCACACATCTGTCCTCCACTGTCTCCATCTCTTCATCTGGTCAAATCTGCGCTCACTGTTTGAGTCGGAGGCTTATCACCTTATCCACCACTCTGTGTGTGTGTGTGTGTGTGTGTGTGTGTGTGTGTGTGTGTGTGTGTGTGTGTGTTTGTTACAGTTCACTGCCCTTCCTCCGTCCAGTGAAGAGATGACCTTGACTCATGTCTTTATTCCATCGTTACAGAATATCTCTACAATTTCATTCTGTTTCCACAAAAACTCTTCTGATGAACTGCTGGTGTCTGGTCAGCTACAGTTAACAATGAAGCACATTTAAATATCAACCATTGTTGAGAATTGGGAAAAATCAAACAAACAAACAAACAACAACAACAACAACAACATATCAATAACATAAGATAGAACTTTACTCATCCCAAAGGAACTTCTTGTGCCAGACTGCTCCAAAATTACAGAAACAATACAACAACAATAGAGTGAAATATAAACATAAAATATTAAGTTTATAAGGAGTAAATGCAAAGAATCAGTGCCTAATAGAACAACAATAGAAGTAGATAAGTTAAAGGGATAATGGAAGTGACCAGCTTTCAAATTTAAGGAACAACAGAATAAAAACATAAAATGCCTCCATACTGCTCATCTGGTGTAATCCAAGTGTCCTAAAGCCCCAACATGCCAAGTTCACTTAAAATGTTATGTAGAGCATGTTTTCAGCCTGAATCTCACTGCCATGTTCATGTTCACATGCACACTGTCTGAACTGGGTGTGTGTGGTGTGACAGTGTACAAATGGCATGTTGGGACTTTAGGAGACTTGGATTACACCAGATGAGCAGTATGGAGGCATTTTATTTTTTTCTTTTCAGTTGTTTTTTTCTGTTTGAAAACTGGTCACTATTCACTTCCACTGTTTGGGAGATTCTGCAACACTGTTTTCCTGTGAAACTCCAGCAGTGTTTTGTGAACTAACAAAATAAAACCCACCTTCAATCGGCACGAGGGTGTGTAGATAATGACTGAATTTTCATTTTTGGGTGAACTATCCCTTTAAATCAACAGTCCCTTCAGGATGTTGTGATCGCAACATACAAATTCAACCAACCCCCGAGAATTCTGCATGACCTTGCGGTTTTATCCAAACTCCAACTTTCAGCAAATTTGAGCAATCATTGTTGCTTCCTGTGAGTTCTACCAGTGATAGCAGTACCCCTGTATACATATTTTGAAACACATTGTATTTTCCACCTGCATCTGTCAGTGAGCCATCATGATAAGAAATGGTGGAATATAATTATACCACTACAACAGAGACCTGATGTTCTCTGACAAAAAATATGTGCCTGTATCAGCATAGACAGTTGAGCAAAATGAGTTCAGCAAAAGTCCAATATTGTGCATCCTTATATTAAACTGTTCAAACTAGGGCTGATCTATTTTTAAAAATTGCAATTATTTAGACTGATAGTGAGATTAATATAATGTGCAACATTAGAGGGAGTCATTTCTACATCATTATTTTAAATTTCATTGAAAAAATTAAGACAATTATGGACTTTTGCAAGAATCTCTACCAAACAAAGATCTGTAGAATATGATGTGTAGACCAGGACACTCCTGCCGCACTACAATATTTAATTTAAAATGATATTTTGAGACACGTTTTGTCTTTAACAAATATTGTGCCTCTACGATCTGAAAATTGCAGTAGTCCATATTGCAATTTTGGTCAAATTTCGATTAATTTTTCAGCCCTAGTTCAAACCTGGTGCAGCATCCTCAGATTTCAGTCATGATGTAGGTGAGTTTAACATGCCCCAGACATATTCACCAGGTTGTAAAAATAATTAAAAAAAACAACTAAACATCTAAATGAGTCTTGAGTGGTGCTTTCTGCCCTGATGCACGGTGCTCATTCATATTCTGTGTGCTGCTGTGCACAGTCTGACTCCACTGGACACCTCGTGGATAGTGTCTCAGTGAAATGCTGTGAATGTTTAAGGAGCCTGCGTTAGCTCCTGGCTACAGTATCTGTAAGTAGAGCTGCTATCAGTGGGCTGCAGCTGTAGAGGCAGACTGAGCTCAGACACCAACAAAGAAGAGGGTTTCCTCTGACATGAGCATAAACAAAACAGGGCTTCATTAGAACAGCTGGGGACATTCACATGATATAAAAGGAGAAGTCTTTGTCTGAAAGCTTTATTTATCTGAAAGGATGCATATTGTGTTCATTTACACTTCACACTTCTTCATTTACTGCTACAGCTGCTTCTTAGAGTGAATCACATTATTAGCATTTCCAGATGAATCATGAAGCGTGCTGTATGTGTCTGTCCTGTCCTCTCAGGACTCCAGAGACTTCACAGCAGGAGGAAACAGTGTGTGAAGACACACAGAGGGATGGAGCACACACATTCTCTTTAAAGACACAGCCACATGTCACCTGTCTCCACCTGCCTGCAAACCAGCTAGACCAGGGGTGGGCAATGATTTTTCATGTGGGGCCACATGAGAAATTGATCAGGCTGCTGTGGGCCAGACACAAATCATATAAGGTCCTAATAATGTCCAAATGTCTGATAATAGGATGGTCGGGAGTGTTCTATATAGGGCACTTCTACTGTTCCTTTTCTAAATTACCATGTGAGGGTTAATATTTTGTTGGCAATGTCCTAAACTTGATGTTTACAGTGTAGCATTCAGGCTGCATACAGGTTGCAACAGCAAAAGTAGAACAACATAAACAACATGGATGTTCAGCACTGAGTGAATAAAGTCACAGTTTAATATAAAAGATGCAGTTCGTTATCATTACCAATGAACACAGCACTGACCCCTTTCAAAATAAAGGTCTGATAATGGCTTGATGCTAAGCAAAATGTCTTTATGTCTTTACCAGATTTTTAAGTTTTGGTATTTCCATGATGGCCTCTCAGGCTGCGTGAAACCTATCAATGAGCTGATTCCGGCCCCTGGGCTGCATTTTGCCCAGGTCTGACCTATAAAATGTTATTTCCAGGCTAGTCAAGTGAACACCAGCTTCAGGTCTCTTCTCTTCTCTTCTCTTCTCTTCTCTCTTTTTTTTTTAAAGGTGACAAAATTCATCAGCGATACAGTAAATCATCAATTTTTATTCAAGCTGGAGTTTTGTCTTTCTCTGTTCTGCTGTGATGGGCTGGAAGCTTTTGACTCGAGCCTCTGGTAGCGCTCAGCAGCTGTGGCTATCAGTGAGCTGTGGGAGTGCTATTTGGTGTATTTTGGAACTTTGGACATAGCCAAGCTAGCTGTTTACTCTGCAGTCTTTATGCTATGATGTATTGCTTTCTTGTGTGAGCTGCACAACTTGTTACATCATGATCCTTGATGCAAGATTGGTTTGATGATTTCGGTGTCTGTATTCCACTGGTACAATTGTTGGGGTGTTTATTATGTAAGATAACTCTTGTTACCATGGATATGTAGTTATAGTTAAAAGTCAGGGTGCAAGACTAGTGCCAGGCAAGGTAAGGATTTTTCTGCAGTTGTGACAAGATATTTAAAAAATATATACATATTATTAGCTTGAGCTAACTAAAATATAAAAATCTAAAATATAACACCAAACTCCCTTTAAGAAATATCACATATTAATAATTCCTTATGTCTTTGGAAAAACACACAACTCAAGATAAAAGGTGTCATTTGTTGACAGTCGTCTTGTCAATTCAACATCAATATAATCCATAAATATAAACTGTATTTCAATACAAGCAACGCCTACCGTGTGTGTGATGGTATTCGAGGAGGTTTTTCGCCCATTACAAAAGTAACTAGCCACCAGTTTGCTGATTCCTGTTTGGTGCTGGAGAGAGCACACCCACCTTCTGATAATATGATACATGTTTGATTTTATTATGATTGTGAACTAGTTTTGATACAAAATATCTAAAATGTTCAAAACTAGCAAAATTATGTTTGCTCCCATATAGTGGGGCCTAGTATTCATGGTGTAGCTGCTCCACATGCTGCATTGCTCAGGCCTTATGCTTATTACCAGACAAAACTGCCAAACCCTCAACACCTGCAGGGAAATGAAAATAAAAATGTTCTGAAGTAAAAGAAAAAAAAAACACTTGGAGATATTAAACTGCAATATACATCTTTACAACATAGGTACAGTTTGTCAGATAATAAAATTAAATATTGCTCCATGTATAAAATTTATGACTGTCAGTTGGCCAACATGTCTTCATACCTAAACAAAAGAATAGGTTGGTTAGGCACCAAAACTACTTGATTACATTTAGGTAAAGATTGTGGTTTAGGTTAAAATAAGCACATTATTTATGTTATCAGACAGAAGTGAAACATGGACAAATTAATGACTAAAAGTCTGTGTGAAGGAAAACACATTAAACACATTATACATG